>BQNB010058689.1:9450-37651 GCA_026074375.1 Tanacetum coccineum
TAACGACCCGGGAATCATACTTCCGGTTACATATATATTTTATTTTGTGAATTCTTAACCAATCTTGGCTAAAGGTAATTGGTTGATTGTTTGCTTATATATTATATATATATTATTGAACGAATCACTCACCTTGGGGAGCCCCAGTCTTATTTGTCAAAAAGAAGGATGAGTCATTCAGGATGTGCATCGACTACCGTGAGTTGAATAAGCTGATAGTGAAGAATCGTTATCCACTCTCGAGGATCGACAATTTATTTGATCAACTCGATGGATCCAGTATTTATTCGAAGATAGATCTGAGATCGGGTTATCACCAGCTTAGAGTACGAGAGCACGACATTCCAAAGACGGCATTCCGAACTCGGTATGGACATTACAAGTTTTAGGTCATGCCATTCGGACTAACAAATGCACCTGCGGTATTCATAGACCTCATGAACCTAGTGTGCAAGCCTTACTTGGATAAGTTTGTAACGTCTTCATTGATGACATACTTATTTATTCAAAGGACGAGAAGGAACACGGAGAACATCTTAAGGCAATTTTGAAATTGCTTAAGAAAGAGAAGTTGTATGCTAAGTTTTCAAAATGTGAATTTTGGATCCCGAAGGTACACTTCTTTGGTCACGTCATTGATAGCAGAGGTATTCATGTGGATCCAGCCAAGATAGAATCTATCAAAGATTGGGCATCTCCTAAGACACCGACGGAGATTCGCCAATTCTCAGGTCTTGCTGGGTACAATCGAAGGTTTATCGAGGGATTTTCGAAGATTGCTAAACCAATGACAAAGCTTACTCAGAAAGGAATCAAGTTTGACTGGGGTGAAAAGGAAGAAAACGCTTTTTAGTTAATAAAGAAGAAGTTGTGCAGTGCGCCAATTCTGGCTTTGCCCGAAGGAAGCGAAGGCTTTATGGTCTATTGTGATGCTTCACACAAAGGCTTAGGCGTTGTGTTGATGCAAAGAGAGAAGGTGATTGCCTATGCTTCTCGACAATTAAAAGTTCCTGAGAAGAACTACACCACTCATGATCTAGAACTTGGATCGGTAGTGTTTGCGCTAAAGATATGGAGACACTATCTATATGGAACCAGATGCACCGCATTCACCGACCATAAAAGTCTACAACACATTCTCGATCAAAAGAAGCTTAACATGAGGCAACGCCGTTGGCTTGAATTGCTAAGTGACTACGATTGTGACATTCGTTATCATCCAGGGAAGGCAAACGTAGTGGCTGATGCATTAAGCTGTAAGGAACGGATTGAGCCACTGCGGGTTCGAGCTTTAGTTATGACTATTAGCTTGGATCTTCCCAAACGAATTTTAGAAGCTCAAATCGAAGCCCAGAAACCAGAGAATCTTGTGAATGAAGATGTAGGTGGTATGATCAGAAAGGACATACCCAAGGAAAGGTTGGAACCACGCGCTGATGGAACTCTATGTTTACACGGCATGATTTGGTTACCTTGCTATGGAGACTTAAGATCTGTGATTATGCACGAATCCCACAAGTCAAAATACTCTATCCATCCAGGTTTTGAAAAGATGTACCAAGATATGAAAAGGCTATATTAGTGGCCCAATATGAAAGCTGACATCGCCACATATGTTAGCAAATGCTTGACATGTGCAAAGGTCAAGGCCGAACACCAAAGGCCATCAGGACTGTTAGTACAACCAGCAATACCCGAGTGGAAGTGGGATAATATCACGATGGATTTTATCACCAAGCTTCCTAAGTCGTCACAAGGTTTTGACACCATCTGGGTGATTATGGATCGACTTACGAAATCTGCCCACTTCTTGCCAATAAGGGAGAATGATCCATTGGACAAGTTGGCCAGGTTGTACCTGAACAGGATAGTGGCAAGACACGGGATACCTGCTTCGATTATCTGTGATCGTGATGGGAGATTCACATCTAATTTCTGGAAATCATTTCAGAAAGCTTTGGGTACAGATGTAAGTATGAGCACTGCATATCATCCAGAAACCGACGGCCAGAGCGAGAGAACTATCCAAACTCTCGAGGACATGCTACGTGCTTGCGTGATCGATTTTGGCAAAGGATGGGTTAAGCATTTGCCACTAGCCGAGTTTTCATATAACAACAGTTATCACGCCAGCATAAAGGCCGCACCTTATGAGGCACTTTATGGCCGAAAATGTCGATCACCTGTGTGCTGGGCCGAAGTTGGAGAAGCCCAACTGACTGGTCCTGAATTGATCCAAGAAACAACGGAAAAGATCGTCCTGATCAAGCAGAGGATGCAAGCTGCTCAGGATCGACAAAAGAGCTACGCTGATCGGAAACGAAAGCCGATGGAGTTTGAAGTTGGGGATAGGGTTATGCTCAAGGTCTCACCTTGGAAAGGGGTTGTACGGTTCAGTAAGCGGGGCAAGCTGAACCCGAGATATGTCAGACCTTTCAAGGTGTTAGCCAAAGTTGGGAAAGTTGCCTACAAGCTGGAACTTCCCCAAGAGTTGAGCAGAGTTCATCATACCTTCCATGTGTCTAATCTGAAGAAATGTTACGCTGACGAACCTTTAGTCATGCCGTTAGAAGGAATTCATGTTGACGATAAGCTCCAGTTTGTGGAAGAACCCGTTGAAATCATGGAACGGGAAATCAAACGATTGAAGCGAAGCTGGATACCATTGGTTAAGGTTCGCTGGAACTCTAGGAGAGGTCGTGAGTTCACCTAGGAACGTAAAGATTCATTCAAACAGAAATACCCACAGCTTTTCACAAACTGGGCTTCGTCATCCACTACAAGGTCTTAAGCTTTGAGGACAAAGCTCTTTTAACGGGTGGAGACTGTAACATTTCTCAATTTCAGGTCATTTTACGACTCCTATTATTCGTCACTATTTATTTTGGTCCGATACGCGTTTACTTTTAAATTTACTTTTAAGCTAAATCGCGTAGACTAGAAATAATCATCTAATGTAAACGGTCATCAAATAAATTAAGGTTTACATCAACTAAGTGTTATATAATTATTAAGAAGATAATTATTAACTTTGCATATTAATTTTTATTGGTCACGTAAAAGGCTTATGTTTCTCAATAAAAATACATTTGGACACACCTCGGAAATACCTAGACCTACCTAGACTCAAACCAATACCCACTATTAAAACCTTAACACAAAAATTAAATAAATTTTGTGTACATAACCCACTAGGGCCGGATATACACACAAAACTATTAGAAAATCTCCTAATGATTCCCTAAGTACTAGTACAAACCTCCTTTAATTAATGTTAGTCCTTAATGTTCCTAGTAAACCCATTACACAATGGTTAATAACCATTTTGTCTCTTCTTTGCTCCTTATGCCGCGGCTAGCATCCAATCAACACACAAATCCATAAGATTTCCATAATCTAGCTAAATCTTGTACAAATATTGAGTAATTAAGGGTTTGTACCTAGTTGTGTTAGCAAAACCATTAGAGACTAACTAAAACCACTAAACCACCTAGTTAAGGGCCGGTTTGGTTTGTTTGTGTGACTAGAAACATGTAACTAAGTGTTTTCCTTTAAATACACACTCATATTCACCACATTACACTCTTACAACTCACACATACACTAAACACTCTCTATCTTTTCCTCTCTCCTTATTCGGTTCACAAATGCACGCAAACACATCTATTACCTCATTCAAACCAACAAGACATGACAAAGGTTTATATAACGAGGCCACAAGGCTTACACGAGCTAAGGATTGGGTGTTGATTCGTCAGAATCTATATATACGTAATAATAAAATATAATAAATGATGGAAAATTACCATACTACCCTTGAGGACAAAGGTAAAAAGGAAATTATTCAAAATATATATAATATAATACGTATATTAACCGGGAAGTATGATTCCCGGGTCGTTATATAACCGTACACATTATACGTGTGTGGTACAAGAAGCTAATACGGTGCGTGTACCAAGCGAATTAAAACGACAAGGATTCAAAATGTTATGTCCAAGATGAAAGCTTGGTCTCCAACGTGAACCACGTGCCCTATATACGAAAATATAAGAAAACTACACGTAAACTTTTATAGAAAACATAGCAACTTAGCTTGTGTGCGTGTATACAAGGATAATGATCTATTGCATGTCACGGGTCACGCTTAGGAAATGTTAAACACATCGTTTTGGTGCTAGACGATTTAATGGGAACATACGAGATGCTAATAAATCTTTCGGACCTAAACGAACCCAACCAAAAAGGCTAGAACCCCTAACGAGCCTTTAACGAGCCCAACAAGGCCTAGCGAGAGCTTATTAATAACCACGGCTTATTAACAAGCCACTCGGGCCTAATCTCGTTGAAGTGCTCATTATTTATTTCTATAGGGCCTTTTACTTATTAGAAACCCAACCGAATCCTTAAATGGGCTTACTAGCCCATTTGCGAGTCCAATATGAGCAATAAGCTCACAATAAGCTCTAAACAACTTATTAGTAAAATGGCACAACCACATGCAAGTTACGTGAGCTAAACAAACTCAAATGATGTTAATGGGCCACGCCCTAACCCCTAGAACCCATTCGGGTTCATAATGGGCCCAATAGGCCCAACAACGGGCTTATTAGCTTATCGAATAAGCAAAATAAGCTAGCCGACCCTCTAAGCGCTTAAACGGACTACAACAACGTTATCGGACCTTAATGGGCCGAACTATTTGGGTTTAAAACCTTTCGGATCACCAATGGGCCCGAAAGCCCATTAACCAATGCTCATTAGCTTATTTCCAATAAGCTGAAAACAAAACAGATTAAGCTAAGTTGAATCGAATAGGAAATAAGCTAAAATACCTAATAAACCATTAAGGTTCTATTCGGGTTAAGCTATTGGGCCCGTAAGCCCAATAAGCTCGAAATAAGCTTCAATAAGCTCACCGAGCTTATTGTAAGCTTAACAGCCCCATAAGAGCTTATTAACGACATTTAGACTTATTAAAACTATAACGGGCCTCTAAAAAGCTAAACGGACCTTAACGGGCCCAATAAGGCCCGATAAGCCAAAATAAGCTCAAATGGCTTATTTTTTAAGCCAAACAACTTACATTGTCTATTTTGAGGATAAAAAGCAAATTAAAACTATTTTACACCTTTTTCGTGGTCAAAAAAACAAAATTTTTTTTTAAAATAAAATGAAAAAAAAAAACCGAAAAAAAAATGGTAGAGGATCTAGTTTTGCCCATTTCGAAACTTGAATAAAAATGTTAAAGTCATATGTGGAAGATTCATGAACTATAAGGACGAATCTCGTAAATATCTAAACAATAAGGACTCAAATTGAACACTTAAGTTAAATCCGAAAACTAGAGGGACTGATATTGTAATTAACGGAAAGTATAAGATTAGACTCATTACTTTTCGAAAACTAAAAAAACATAAGGACCCTAAGTTGTAAATTTTCGGAAGTTAAGAAGTGGAGACTAGTTATGACTGTTCACGCAACAAGAAAAGTTTTTAAAGTGTAATTGTTACTACTTATAAACCTAGGGACTAAAAGACAACAACTAAAACTCTACGGGTACGTTTGTGAAACAAAAGTGAATAAATAAAACACTTAACACGTCGGTCGAACATTAAGATATTCGGACATCGAACGGGTTTAATAACAAGTTAATAAATAATGAATATTTATTAACAATGATTTCACGTTTCTCGAGAACCATCGAAAGTATAAATACAATAATCTTGTGCGTCACTACACAAGTGATCACGGTATATATAAACTTAAAATGGAATATTAGTTTATACAAATGAGTCATTAGATTAAATTGTAAACTAAGACTTAGACCGTACTAACTTAGGTACTTCACGGTGTGATCCACTGCTTACTGGATAATTTGTTATCAGTTTCAGAGAACTACCGGTTTAAGTGAGTTCATAGCCCCATGCCTTACATTATTTAAATGATTACATCCTTGGGTGATGACCCATGCTTTGTTTTAACAAACTGGACGCAAGTGTACATTTATACCATGATTACGTGTTTGCCCAAGTTACCATAACCCATTTGCCATGATCATAACTGTTTAAATTCATTAGATGTGATTGGATTACATTGTGTGGGCGCGAATTTATGATAAGATCTATTAGGGATTGACGATCCACCGTTTCGGTGACTAGCTAATCACTGGAACGAACGCATACCATTTCGGAACTGGGATGTTGCGGGGTTAGCACATCATTCACGGACACATGGTGGCAAATTTATATTTGCATTCATACATGTCGAGCTTCGGTGTCATGAACTTAGGGAAATGTAATTACTTATTTATGAAGTTTGCATTTGGTTGCTTAATCTTAGCACTTGAAATACTTGCGTCCCTCAATTTAGATTTACATAAACCTAAGGAATTCACCAACATTATTTGACGTTTTAAGCAGTTTTTCAGGTCAATAATGCACGAGGTGCGATGATACATTGGGAGTCAATAATTGAAGAGTCAACACTTAAGATTTGGGGTCTTATTACATTTTGGGGACAATTGTTATAAACCGAAATCTTTATCTATTTTGTTGAACTATTTGAAGCCATGAGCTTATGTAACAAACAAGTATTTTGTTAAACCAATAATCTTTTTTCAACGACACGTTTAGTAGTCGTTCTCAATCTGTGCTATTGACCCAATAATGTTACCACCTCGATATTCAACATTCCGCTCATACTCAGATTTGAGGGGTTGAAGTACACAGATCATATGAGTCACAGTAAAATCTGGATCAAAAGGGCAGCTCAACATAGAACACGCGATGGATGACTTTTGAGTGACTATGATTTGTTAAATCCCTTACCATCCTGGTAAGCCATCGTAGTGTGATCGACGCCCCTGAGTCCGAAAGGACAGAGAACCAATAAGGTTAATCTTTGGTAAGAACGGTATCACACCAATTTTACTGATAAGAATACTCAATGCTCAGACTTAGGCGAAGAAAGAGGAGAACGAAAAAACTAAAAATTCTTGGAAGGCTGATCAAGCCGAATATTGAGACCCGTTCTGATGGAAACCAATGCTTTGAAAGGGTCGAATTTGGTTACCGTTGTTTGGGGGATTACGGGATTTAATCATGCATGAATCGCACAAATCTAAATATTCCATTCACCCGGGGTCAGACAAGATGTACCAAGACTTAAAGAAGCTCTATTGGTGGCCGAACATGAAAGCTGAGATCGCCACCTATGTCAGTAAATGTCTGACCTGTGCCAAGGTTAAGGCTGAGCACCAAAAGCCATCCGGTCTACTCCAACAACCTGAAATCCTAGAGTGGAAGTGGGAGAAAATAACCATGGATTTCATCTCAGGACTTCCAAGAACGCCAAGTGGTTATGACTCCATCTGGGTTATTGTTGATCGACTAACCAAATTTGCTCATTTCTTGCCAATGAAGAAGACTGACAGCATAGAAAAACTCGCCCAATTATATTTAAAGGAAATTATATGTAAGCATGGCGTACCACGTCAATTATCTCTTGATGGAGACATCTTGTTTACATCAAATTTTTAGAAATCACTGCAAAAGCGATGGGAAACCCAACTGATATGACACCGCATACCACCCAAACAGATGTCCAAACGAGAGAAACTATTTAATACACTGGAAGGACATGTTGCGAGCATGCGTAATTGATTTTGGTAATAGCTGGGATCGACACTTACCATTGGTCGAATTCTCCTACAATAACAGTTATCATGCGAGCATCAAGGCTGCGCCATTTGAAGCTTTATATGGGCGAAAGTGTAGATCGCCAGTTTGCTGGAGTGAAGTTGGAGATAGGCCAACCAAGCCCAAATGGTCCGAAGACAACAGAAATGAATTGTTCAAATCAAAATCGTTTTGCTACGCCAGAATGCCGTCAGAAAAGTTTAAGCGGATGTGAGCGCAAACCGATGGAATTTCAAGTGGGTGATATGGTCATGTTAAAAGTATCGCCTTGGAAGGGCGTAATTCGCTTTGGGAAACATGGTAAGTTGAGTCCACGGTACATTGGGCCATTCAAAATCATAGAAAGAATTGGTCCCGTGGCATACAAGCTGGAGCTTCCTGATAAACTCCATGGAATTCATAGCACCTTCCATGTTTCGAATCTCAAGAAATGTATGGCGGATGAAAACTTGGTTATCCCACTTGAAGAGATCCAACTTGACGACAAATTGCACTTTATTGAAGAACCAGTAGAAATCATGGACCGCGAAGTGAAGCAGCTCAAGCAAAGTCGAATTCCCATTGTCAAAGTTCGATGGAATTCAAGGCGAGGTCCGGAATATACTTGGGAGCGAGAAGATTTCTTCAAAAGAAATTACCCTCATCTTTTCTCGAGTAATCAGAAGATGAGAAAGAGGAGGGGAGGATGTAACATTCCGTATTTAAGGTCACTATTTATTCCGAGCTTTACTTCTATTTTTATTTTTAAGCAAAGTCATTAATTTTACGTTTACCTGATTTGGTAAAAATTTCCCGTCCTTAGCTTTAAGGGAGCCGCGTTTAGAATTTTTATTCCGTCTTCGCTATTAAGTGGTTTAATATTCTCATGGCACTCCCCGATGATTATAATTTACATCATTGTCATATTCCGTTGTGTGTCGCGTTTACGTAAATTTCTTGCTTAAAACTCGCGTTTTACCTTAAACTTAACTTTTCTTAAATCTAACTCTTACTATACTTTAAATTAAATACACAATAATAAAAATCAAAAAAATATATATATAATCACCCTATTCTAGGACATATGGCCGGTTTTGCCCAACACCACACACAACATATTTTAATTTTCTATAAACCATTATTCCTTTCTCTTTTCCATACATGCAAACTCTTAAAACCATCCATCTTCAAAATTCATTTCCTCCTTTCTTCTCCTTGTGGCTGCCGAATTTACCACCACCACCATCATTTTACAAAAAATTTCTTCTCCTTTTTAACATCACAACATCATCCTTGAGTTGCTTGCAAAGTTTGGTAAATTTTCTTGAAGTTTTGAAGAAGTTCTTGAAGTTTTAATGGAAGGTTTTAATCAAGACTAGGTTGGATCTTGGACTATTGTTATTTAGGGTGTATTGAACCCTTGTGAGTCAAGATTTAGGGTGTTGGAGTGGGTCTAACTCAGCCCCAAACAAGAAAGAAGTGTTTGTTGGTTTTGATTTTCTTGTCTAAATCATTTTCTAGTAAGGTTATTTCTTGATCTTTGATTTTTCTTTTAATTTTGATCCATGAAAATGGATGTTTAATTCTGGAAATGCATGTTTATATGATGTATGAGTTTGTGTTTTAAAGCTTGGAATGGCCATTTCATGGTAATGTTAGAGTTAGGATTGATGTTTGGATGGGTTTTTGGAGTAAATAATTAGGACTGTTTTGAAACAGTAGCAAAAACGTGTTATAGCAGAAATATTTTGGCCTGGAGCCTATGATTAAATTACATGTCTAGATAGATATATGTCTTGGCATCAAAGGAAAGATGATGCCCACCTACTCCCTTGTATGAGGGAGAAATGGCAAAAATATGAAAATAGGTCCAATCTGGACCTAATGATAGAAACGCATTAAACTCCAGGTTTTTTGCAAAAAAAGTTTTAAGTTTGAAAGTATATGGGACATTGGTAGACATCTTAAGGAAGGTATAGAAATTGGCCTCACCTTCATTGCTATCATGGTTTAGGAATTATGGCCATCTAAATGTTCTGTTTAGGAATTTGGAAACTAGACATAAAGAGCTTTCCATGAGTGAAAGCCTCACATATAGAACATTTGTGAGCTAGGAGATATGAGTCCATGAAGTCGAGTTAAAATCAGAAACTGAGTTTTTACGTCTAGTGTCAAAATTTAAAAACGTATAGTGCACTTTGATAAAATAAAAATTAAAAGCCGAAACTTAGTATAGGTTCAATTACCTATAAGACCAGATCATAAGTCATTTTGGGAGTAAAAAGGATTTGGGGAAGTTCTAGTGCAAAGCCATACTTATCTCGGAAACATAACTCACAAACACTTATACTATTTTTACGTATTGATTACATTTTATCGTACTAAGTCGCGTCACGTCTTATAGGAGGTGCTTAGGATACAGTCTCTCGCTCGAACCGAAGATATAACTTACTTTCTGATCCACTTACATAAACGTGATTCATAGCCTCGCCATTCTACATATAAATGTTTTTATTAAACTTCGCGAGGGAGATACAGCTAGTTTTATAAATAAAAACTACAATGATTATTCGGAAATCCTATGACCCCGATTGTAAACTATTTTGCATAATGTACCTAATCTATTGCAAAAAGGACCCCAAAAATTCATGCACATTAATTACCATGATGGGTTGAATGAGCAATAGTACATTACTAAGATCTATTGGGCCTGACTATTGCCCTGTCTGTGGTTGTACATCATGGCGCGCTCACCCCTAAAGACATTTTCTATTGAGAATTTCTTAGGTAAATTGCAATATTAACCCCTATTGTGGGGCTAATGATACATATTTATAATATTTGGTTAACGTTCAGTGCATGACTTAATGCATTAGTGATTATAACCTGATTGAAACCACAAGTAATTCGAGATTAAAAATACTCTGTTCACTCTTTATTTCAATAATCTCTATGGATTCACACAACGTTTTCGTTGACTTATTAGCATGTTATTATCTCAGGTAATCAGGTTGATGGCTTAGAGAGGCCGAATGGAGTTTAGAGCGCGAAATGTTTTGACTAAACATTTTTGGATCCATTCCATTGAAAACACTTTGTGTTATGGTTTTAAAAACTTATGTTATGATGTTGTATGGTGACGATCTTGTGGAACGAAATTTCGACTCTGATCTTACATGAATGGGACAATGTTATGTTTTAAAAACGACTCTTTTGAGGTCGTTCTTTATATCTTATGTAGATTGTGCTATGACTTAACAGCCCAAACAATTGGTTCCGCTGCAAAATAAATTTGGTTGTTAAAGATTGGTATACAAACTTAAAGGTTATAGAGAAAAACTAAGTTTGGTTTTTCAAAACCTAAACTATAACTTTTTTTCCTTCGCGCGCTAAGACTCCTCGTGGCCCTCGTCCAAGTCAAGCTTATGATTCCTATTTAAAACTTATGCGCGTTTCGGTGCATTTGTCATATTAAAATTATTTATATGATAATATTATGAATATTAATGAATATATCGATACATGCTTCTTCGAAAAAGGCATTGGACAAAAAAAATTTAAAAATAAATATTTGCTTTAATTACATATAAATGTTAATTCAATATACATAACAAATATTATAATTCATATTTGTTTATTATCGTCATCATGATTCGTATTCATAAGCATCGTCATGCATTAGCATATTAGCATAAGTTATTATTTCATATAAAATATTATATAATAGTGACCTTATGTAATTATTTTGCGTGATTTACAGATTATCATGGCAAACCACCTCCTCCTAATCATTTGCAGAACATCCCGAAGAAAGATACCGAAGAGCAACCTTAAACCTCGCGCACCAGCCCGGACCAGTTAAATGGATGTTGCACTTCACACACATTCCTCAACCAGAGGTAACATGAATGGAATGGATACTTGAAAATGATGAATAGAAAAGATCCAGAGATAGAAGAAGGAGATTGAAGGAAGAAAATGATGATGATGATGATGAATATGCCGAGTCATCAAGCCCTTATAGAGGCTGATCCCCTCAACCTAACCACCAGATTTAGATCACCAAGTTCTCAGGATATGGCATGCTCCTACTCTTGATGAACATGAGCGAGGAGGCTTTAAGGCTTATACTGTTGGTACCATCACTAGGGGTGGGGGTTGGGTGTGGGGGGGGTTGGGGGGGGGGGGGGTACCATATAAGTGCGCCATTTCTCGGGTACCGTCTATGTGGGTATGGGCCTTCCTCGACAGGATTTTCTACACCCCCTGGCCCTACAGAAGGGAATACAACACTCTACATCGCAAGGTCAAGGGCCTTGCTCAGCAAATGGTTAACCGAGCTAACACTAAACACTCAACCCTGAAAAGGATCAGTGTGATGGATCGATATTTGGCAGAATTTGACACTGATTTAAGGAGTGAAATTAAGGAGACACATGCGCTCAGGCGAGTGTGTGAAATAACGATGGAAGACAAATTCGAGAGTTATGTAAGGAGAGAACAGAGAAGAAAATAAGAAATAAGACGATGTTAGAATCTACTCAAGGAATTTGATCTCTTTCATGGCCACCACCATAATCGAACATGGCTCCCTTTAAGGTTCAGTGGCACCTACACCCGTTTCAGAACATTTATCGTGCAAGACCATATGTTGAACCACTGCTTCTAATGGTCCTAATGCTCATAGCTGACCCTAGATAGATCCTCCATGCCCTCCTACTCGACGCCTCGATGCATGATCCATATGTCATGGTTAGAGATGTTGCCGCTAGAGATGAGGGCGATGATGTTGCTACTACTAGTGACCCACAGCCATTACAACCACCTGGATCCCCATGTTATCATCTGTAGTATAGGATCATTGTAGTCTCTTTATTTTTATATCACTAAACCTGCATGTCGGTTAAACATATACATATACTTATGATTGTAATAACCTTGGTCCATGTTTGGTAAAACAAATGCAACCTTGTACTATCATTTGTGATGGAATGAGAGAATTACTATCCTTGATTATCTATATGATGTGTTTGTGATCTCTTTGAGTTGGATTGGTTTATACATGGTATTGATGTATAATCCTTTGTAATTTTGTTGATTATTGAAATCCATTTTGTGATTAGATTATTTGTACACATTATTAATACATAATTGTATAGAACTCTCACCATGATTTCCTTTTTATGTCATGACAGAATCATGCCTCCAAAAAGAAGAACCCAAACTAATCCTCAACCTACCTTGACTCCGTGGAGGCGCCGATTTAATTAGTGTGGGAGGGTAATCGAGAGTCATCCCTTCGTACCGAACGGAAAGAGTAAGAATGAAGCCCAACGAGACTAGAGTTCTTCAGAGGCCCACACTCCTACACCAGTGGCACGAGAATGTTCATTTATGGGCTTTATGAAATGTGGTCCTACCCAATTCCATGGTAACGAAGGTGCTGTAGAATTATGTTGTTGGTTTAACAAGATCGAAAGTGTTTTTAGGATCAGTGAGTGTGCTGAAAGGAGTAAGGTGAAATTTGCTACTGCCACCCTCCAAGGCCGGGCCTTGACATGGTGGAATACCCAAGTCGCTACACTGGGACTCACTGTTGTTAACGGGAAATCATGGACTAATATAAGGAAGTTGATGATGAAAGAATTCTGTCCAATGAAAGTTTCGAGGACTGGAAAATTATTGAGGAAGCCTAAAGTTGAGAGATACAATATCTCTTGCTTACCACTCACATTTCAATGTGTTGAGCGTAATTATAGTCCTTACGCAGTCCCCGTCAGAAAAGAAGAAAGTTGAGCTCTACATTAAGGGTTTACCTGAGAACATCAAAGGGGAAACAACTTACTCTAGGCCTACTGTGCTCAATGAAGTTGTCTGAATGGCTCATACCCTAATGGAGCAGAAGTTACAAGCCAAAGCTGAAAGAATTTCCGAAGGAAACAAGAGAAAGTGGGAGAACAACAACAACAACAACAACCGGAGAAATTACCGGAACAACAACCGCCACAACCAGAACAACAATCAAAGACATGGGAATGCAAGGGCTCTGACCACTACTCAAAATGAGGAAGCGAACCAAACCGGGGTTGCTTCCAAATGTAACCGTTGTGGGCTATGTCATTTTGATCAATTGCCCACCAAAGTGCAACAATTGTGAAAAATAGACACAAGGAAAAGGACTGTAAAGCAAAGAATTTGTTTCTGTAAATCTCGACCAGCTGTAGTTTGTTATGAATGTGGTGAAAGAGGCCACAAGAGCAATGCATGCCCAAAGAGAGCTGATCGACAAGGTGGAAACGTGCGAGGTCAAGCGTATGCCATCCGTGATGCCGAGCACAACCAGGGACCGAATGTGGTGACTGGTACGTTCTTATTGAATAATCGTTATGTTACAATACTGTTTTTGATCGAGTGCGTTAAAATTTTTGTGGATGTTAATGTTTAGGCCATTTATTAAGATAATAAACCTGCCAAATTATAAATACTATTACGAGTCAAACTAGGACCAGACAAGGAAATAGTAGTATGCACCAACATTGTTCTGAAGGGTTGTACTCTGAATTTACTTGACCACTTGTTCGACATTGATCTCATGCCAATAGAGTTGGGTACGTTTGATGTAATAATAGGAATGGATTGGTTGGTAGAACGCGATGCCATCATCATGTGTGGTAAAAAGGAGGTACATGTGCCTTACAAGAACAAGACGTTAGATGTTAAGGGTGATAGTGGTGCATCACGATTAAAAGTGATATCCTGCATTAAAGCATGAAATACAAGAAATGGGATCCCATTTGTTCTATAGCTCAATGACATAGACAAACCGACACAGAAACAGTTGTAAGACGTGCCAGTGATTCGTAACTTTCCTAAAGTGTTTCATGATGATTTGCCAGGACTCCCACCACCTCAACAAGTTAAATTTAGAATTGAGCCCAGCCTGCACTGTCCGCGCGTGCACCATAACACCTACTGGCCTCGTCTTAATTGAAAGAATTTTCAGTATCAATAGAAGGAACTAAATAGAGAAAATGAATATACGCCCGAGTCACTTCACCTTGGGGAGATCCAGATTAGATCGTTAAAAGAGAGACGGATCAAATATCGTATGATGCAACGATTATCGCGAGCTAAAAATTAGTACAACAAGAATCGGAAACCACTCCCTAATTGGACGAATTGTATAGACCAACAGCAAGGTTTCACGCATATACACAAAGATCAAATCTGCGTTCGTTGTAACACCAACCCGAATTAGAGAAGAAGATACCCCCATTAACGTGCTTTTGGACTATGTATAAGGACACTATAATTCAAGTAATTCCGTTTTGGGTCTAACCAAAACGCTCCCTGTGTACTTCATGTATCTAAGAATCGCGATGGCGTCAAACCTCGATACATAGAGCACAGAATTCATTGAATGACATACTCTATCTACTCTAAGAAAAAAAGAAAGAGCACGAAAAACATTGAAAGATCATTTTTAAGAGTTACTCAAGAAAGAGAAATTGTACGCTAAATTCTCAAAGTGAGATTTCTGGCTTGAGTCGGTACAATTTCTTGGTCACGTGATCAACAATAAAGGTGTTCACGTGGATCCTGCGAAGGTTGAGGCTATCCAAAATTGGTCTGCACCGACAACACCGACAGAAGTAAGACAATTTTTGGGTTTAGCAGGATATTACCGAAGATTCATCGAGGGATTTTCATTAATTTCCAAGCCTCTAACTAAATTAACCCAGAAAACAAAAAGTATGAATGGGGTACGAAGAAGAAGAAGCTTCCAGACTTTAAACCGAAGTTAAGCTCCGCTCCTATCCTAGCTTGCCTGAGGGAGCTGAGAACTTCGTTGTATACTGTGATGCATCGCACAAGGGTTATGGAGCTATTCTGATGCAGAGGGAAAAGGTGATTGCGTATGCCTCTCGATAACTGAAAAAGCATGAGGAAAACTACACGACCCATGATTTAGAACTAGGTGCTAAAAGTGTTTTGCACTTCAGACTCGAGGCATTATTTGTTTATGTAATAAGTGTACTGTGTACACAGATCATAAGGAGCTACAGTACATTGAGGATCAAAAAGAGCTCAACATGAGAGAACAGCCATCGAAGGATTGAACCTTTTGAGTGAACTATGATTTGTGAAATTCGTTACATCCTGGTAAGGCCAACGTAGTGGCCGACGCCCTGAGTCAAAACGATAGAGAACCAATAAGGGTTAGATCTTTGGTAATGATGGTACACGCCAATTAACCTGAGAAAATACTCAATGCCCAGACTGAGGCGATAAAAGAGGAAAACGTGAAAGCTGAAAATCTTGGAAGGCTAATCAAGCCGATATTCGAGATCCGTTCTGATGGAATCCAATGCTTTGAAGGGAGAATTTGGTTACCGTTGTTTGGGGGATTACAGGATTTGATCATGCATGAATCATAAAAACTAATAATCCCTTCAACGACCGGAACAGACCAGATGTATCAAGACTTAAAGAGCGTTATGGTGCCGAACATGAAGCTGAGATCAGCCACCTTATTCTGTAAATGTCTGACATGTGCCAAGGTAAAGGCTGAGCACCAAAAGCCATCCAGTCTACTTCAACAACCTGAAATCCCAGAGTAGAAGTGGGAGAAAATAACTATGGATTCCGTCTTAGGACTTCCAAGAACGCCAAGTGGTTATGAGTCCATCTGGGTTATTGTTGACCGATTAACCAAATATGCTCATTTCTTGCTGATGAAGAAGACTGACAGCATAGAAAAACTCGCCCAGTTATACTTAAAGGAAATTGTATGTAAGCATGGCGTACCTGATTACAAGTTCTCTGATAGAGACAGCTTGTTTACATCAAGATTTTGGAAATCACTGCAAGAAGCGATGGGAACCCAACTGGATATGAGCACCGCTTACCACCCAGAGACAGATGGTCAAAGTGAGAGAACTATTCAGACGCTGGAGGACATGTTACGAGCATGCGTAATTGATTTTGGTAGTAGCTGGGATCGACACTTACCATTGGTCGAATTCTCCTACAATAACAGTTATCATGCGAGCATCAAGGCTGCGCCATTTGAAGCTTTATATGGGCGAAAGTGTAGATCGCCAGTTTGCTGGAGTGAAGTTGGAGATAGCCAACTCACTGGCCCCGAATTGGTCCGAGAGACAACAGAAAAGATTGTTCAAATCAAGAATCGGTTGCTAACTGCCAGAAGCCGTCAGAAAAGTTATGCGGATGTCAGACGCAAACCGATGGAATTTCAAGTGGGTGATATGGTCATGTTAAAGGTATCGCCTTGGAAGGGCGTAATTCGCTTTGGGAAACGTGTAATAGATTCCAAGTAACATTGGGCCCCATTCAAAATCATAGAAAGAATTGGTCCCATGGCATACAAGCTGGAGCTTCCTGATAAACTCCGTGGAATTCATAGCACCTTCCATGTTTCGAATCTCAAGAAATGTCTGGCGGATGAAAACTTGGTTATCCCACTTGAAGAGATCCAACTTGACGACAAATTGCACTTTATTGAAGAACCAGTAGAAATCATGGACCGCGAAGTGAAGCAGCTCAAGCAAAGTCGAATTCCCATTGTCAAAGTTCGATGGAATTCAAGGCGAGGTCCGGAATATACTTGGGAACGAGAAGATTTCTTCAAAAGAAATTACCCTCATCTTTTCTCGAGTAATCAGAAGACAAGAAAGAGGAATCGAGCACCGGGACGGCGCTCCCGTAAGGAGGGGAGGATGTAACATTCCGTATTTAAGGTCACTATTTATTCCGAGCTTTATTTCTATTTTTATTTTTATGCAAAGCCATTAATTTTACGTTTACCCGATTTGGTAAAAATTTCCCGTCCTTAGCTTTAAGTGAGCCGCGTTTAGAATTTTTATTCCGTCTTCGCTATTAAGTGGTTTAATATTCCCATATATCACCTCGATGAGTTTAGTTTTTATTTTTGGCATTTTCCGTTAGGTTTCGCGTTTACGTAAATTCTTGCTAAACCTCGCGTTTTAACCCTTAAACTTAACATTTTAAGTTAAATACTTTCACCACAACTTAATTAAATACCTACAAAATAAAAATCAAAAAAAATATATAATCATCATGATAAAAGGCCTAGGGGCCGGTTATACAACATCACACACAAACACAATTCACTTTTCAAAAACCATTATTCTCCCATTCTCCCATACATGCAAAGAAAACCATCCATCTTCAAAATTCATTTCCTCCTTTCTTCTCCTTGTGGCTGCCGAATTTACCACCACCACCACCATCATCTTACAAAAATTTTCTTCTCCTTTTTAACATCACAACATCATCCTTGAGTTGCTTGCAAAGTTTGGTAAATTTTCTTGAAGTTTTGAAGAAGTTCTTGAAGTTTTAATGGAAGGTTTTAATCAAGACTAGGTTGGATCTTGGACTATTGTTATTTAGGGTGTATTGAACCCTTGTGAGTCAAGATTTTGGGTGTTGGAGTGGGTCTAACTCAGCCCCAAACAAGAAAGAAGTGTTTGTTGGTTTTGATTTTCTTGTCTAAATCATTTTCTAGTATGGTTATTTCTTGATCTTTGATTTTTCTTTTAATTTTGATCAATGAAAATGGATGTTTAATTCTAGAAATGCATGTTTATATGATGTATGAGTTGTGTTTAAGAGCTTGGTATGGCATTGCATGTGATTGGTTAGAGTTAGGATAGATGTTTGGATGGGTTTTGGAGTAAATAATTAGGACTGTTTTGAAACAGTAGCAAAAACGTGTTATATCAGAAATATTTTGGCCTGGAGCCTATGATTAAATTACATTTATGGATAGATATATGTCTTGGCATCATAGGATAGTTGGATTCCCAACCAACTCCTTGGGATGAGGGAGATATGGTCAATATAAGAAAATAGGTCAAATCTGGACCCATGATTAGAAAACGAGTTAAACTCCAGGTTTTTGCAATAAAAGGTTACGTTTTAAAGTTTGGGTCTGTGGTAGACATCTTAAGGAAGCTATAGTAATTGGCCTCACCTTCATTGCTATCATGGTTTAGGAATTATGGCCATTTCCGTAAAGGGTAAATTTTTTGGAAACTTTATGTTTTTTATTTTCTTTTTTTTTTTTTATTAAAATTTTTGGACACTTTCTGTTTTTGGGTATCCAGGGTTAATAAAAGCGTCTTATATATGGTTCTGAAACTTTGTAGATCTATGAGTCTTACATTTTTGGAAATAGACATAAAGATGATTTCCATGAGTGGGCGTTGAAGCGCTCACTTTAGAAATTTTGTGAGCTAGGAGATATGAGTCCAATGAAGTTCGACGGTTAAAATAGAATTGAGTTTTTACGTTCTAGTCTCAAAAATTTAAAAACAGTTTAGTGACTTTATAAATAAAAATTAAAAGCGAAATTAGTATAGGGTTCAATTACCTTTAAAACAGATCTCAAGCATTTTGGGGATTAAAAAAGGTATTCGGGGAAGTTCTAGTGGGATTGCCATGCATATCTCTCGACAACATATCTCATAATCACTTGTTTAATTGTTACCACGATATTGTTTACTTCTTATCGTACTAAGGCGTCGTCACGTCTTTTAGGTGGTGCTTAGAAGTACTTCATCGCTATCGACAATATTTACTTCCTTTTTTTCTTTGAATTTTTTCCAACTTTTAAAACTTAAAAAAAAAACCGGGGCTGAGTTTATAGCCTCGCATTTCTACTATAAATGTTTTTATAAAAACCCGAGCGAGGGAGAAACATGCAAGTTTTAGAAATTGAACACCAAGTGATTTTTAGGTATGCTGGACCCGATTGTGATCTAATTGCATAAGTACCTTTGCATAAAGGCCCCCTAATTTCATGCAATGTTAGAATACTATGATGGTGTGAGCGCTTGAGAGCATTAAGTAGATCTATTGGGACGTGACTGCCTGTCTGGGGGTTGTGGAAATCTATGGCGTGATACCACTAACGGACATTTTGTATTGAGAATTTCTTTAGGTATTTTGAATATTACCTAGTTGTGGGGCAAAATGAATACTTATTTATAATTGTTGGTTAACGTTTCAGTGGCATAGCTTAATGCATTAGTGATCTATATACTTGTTTGATCCACAAGTTTTCGTTGCAATTTAAAAAATTGTGTTCACTCTTTATCTCATATAAACTCTATGGATTCACTCAACGTTTTTGTTGACTTTTTAGCATGTTTTATCTCAGGTAATCAGGGTTGATGGCTTGGAGAGACGAATGGAGTTTAGCGTGAAATGTTTTGACTAAACTTGTTTTGGTTCCATTCATTGAAAACACTTTGTGTTATGGTTTTAAAACATATGTTATCGATCTTGTGGAAAAAAATTTAGACTTTGGGATTTACATGGAATGGGACAATGTTATGTTTTCATAGACTCTTTTGATGTCGTTCTTTACTATTTTATGTTGTTGTGCTAATGACTTAACACGCCAAAATATTGGTTACGTGCCAAAATAAATTTTGGGGGTGTTAAAGACGGTGTTAAAGATTGGATAAAGAGGCTTAAGTCTTATGGTTTTAGAGCAACTAGGTTCGTTTTTCAAAATACCCTATAAATACTAAACCTTTTTTTTTCCTTCGGTTTTTTTTTTTTTTGATTTTCTTTTTTTTTTTTTTTTTTTTTTTGTCGGCGCTAAGACGCCTCACGTGGCCTCGTCCAAGTCAAGCTTTATGCATTCCTATTTAAGTAACTTTATGCAGTTTTCGGTGTGCATTGATATTAAAATTTTGTTTATGATAAGAATATTATGATCTATTATTCTATATATATCGATTTCATGCTTATTCGAAATGCATTGAAAAAATGAATAATATTAAAATTATTTGCTTTTAATTACTTAAAAAATGTAAATTCATATACTTAACAATAATTATCATTATATTTGCTTTCATTATCGATCATCACGTTTAGTTATGGTGCATCGTATGCATTTGCATATTTGCATAAGTTATTATTCATATAATATTTTTATAGTGACCTTATGTAATTATTTGTTGCGTGATTTACAGATATCATGGACAAACCTACATCTCCTATATGTTGCAGATCTTCCCAAAGACAATCGGAAGTAAGAGCAACCTGCAACTCGCGCCGAGCCACGACCATTAAATGGATTTGCACTTTCACCAAATTCCTCAACCAGAGGGTAAACTGGAATGGCATGGCATATCGAAGATGATGCAGAAGAAGAAAAGAGGAAGAAGATCCAGATGATGGAAGAAGAGATGGAGGAAGAAAATTGATGATGATGATTGATGAGCCGAGGTCCCATCAACCTCTATGAGGAGGCTGATACCTCACTATCCTACACCACAGATTCAGACACCGAGTCTGTGGTTTATGGCAGTTGCTCCTACTCCTGACCTGATCATGAGCAGGAGGCGAAGGATGTTACTCTTTGGTACCATCACTAGGGTACCATATTATGTGCGCCCATTCTCGGGTACCTTCTATGTGGGTAGTGGGTCTTCTCGGCAGGTTTTTGTCCCTGGCCCTACAGGAAGGGATGTCAACACTCTACATCGCAAGGTCAAGGGCCTTGCTTAGCAAATGGTTGATTAAGCTAACACTGAACACTCAACCCTAAAAAGGCTCAGTGTGATGGATTGATATTTGGTAGAATTCAACACTGATTTAAGGAGTGAAATTAAGGGTCAACATGCGCTCAGGCGGAGTGTGTGTACGTTGGAAGATCAAATTCGAGAGTTAGTGCAGGGAGACAGAGAAGAAAATAAGAAATTGAAGACGATGTTAGAATCTACTCAAAGGGATTTTGATCGCTTGTCATGGCACCACCATAATCTGAGACAGTGGTCCTTTGAGGTTCAGTGGCACCTACACCCGTTCAGACATTATCGTGAAAGACCATATGTTGCACCTACTGCTCCAGTGGCTCCTATTGCTCGTGCTGACCCTGATGATCCTTCTGCCCGTCCTACTCGTCGTCCTCGACGCGATGATCCCTATGTCATGGTTAGAGATGCTGCCGCTAGAGATGAGGGCGATGATGCTGCTACTACTAGTGACCCACAGCCGTCATAGCCACCTGGATCCCCACGTTATCATCTGTAGTGTAGGATCATTGTAGTCTCTTTATTTTGCTATCACTAAACCGGGCATGTCAGTTTATAGACTTGGTACTTATGATTGTAATGACTTTGGTCATGTTTTGGTAAAACAATGCAACCTTGTACTATCTTTTGTGATGGATGAAGAATTACTATCCTTGATTATCTATATGATGTGTTGTGATCTCTTTTGGGCTTTGATTGTTTATACATGTTGTGATTTCTTTTCCTTTGTATGTTGTTGATTATTGAATTCATGTTGTGATTAGATTATTTGTACACATTATGACTACATAATTGTATAAGTACTCACCATGATTTCTTTTATGTCATGACAGAATCATGCCTCCAAAAAGAAGAACCCAAACTAATCCTCAACCTACCTTGACCCGAGAGGCCGCCGATCAATTAGTGCCGGAAGGAATCGAAGTAGCCCTTAGAGTCGAACGGGAAAGAGTAAGAATGGAAGCCACCAGAGCTGGAGGTCCTGCCAGATGCCCAGCGGCTGCACCAGTGGCACAAGAATGTTCATTTATGGGCTTTATGAAATGTGGCCCTACCCAATTCCATGGTAACGAATGTGCTGTAGAATTATGTCGTTGGTTTGAGAAGATCGAAAGTGTGTTTGGGATCAGTGAGTGTGCTGAAAGGAGTAAGGTGAAATTTGCTGTTGCAACCCTTCAAGGTCGAGCGTTGACATGGTGGAATTCCCAAGTTGCTACATTAGGACTCGATGTTGTTAATGGGAAATCATGGACTGATATGAGGAAGATGATGAAGAATTTTGTCCAGATGAAGAGGTTCAAAGGCTGGAAAATGAGTTGAGGAGCCTAAAGTTGAGAGATACCAATATCGCTGCTTACACTCAACGGTTCAATGAGTTAACGTTATTATGTCCTGAAGCAGTCCCGATGGAAAAGAAGAAAGTTGAGCTCTACATTAAGGGTTTGCCTGAGAACATCAAAGGGGAAACAACTTCCTCTAGGCCCACTGTGCTTAATGAAGCTGTCCGAATGGCTCATACCCCAATGGAGCAGAAGTTACAAGCCAAAGCTGAAAGAATTACCGAGAGCAACAAGAGAAAGTGGGAGAGCAACAACAATCAGGGTGGCAACAACAACAATCAGGGTGGCAACAACAACAACAACCAAAGAAATTACCGAAACAACAACCGCCACAACCAGAGCAACAATCAAAGACATAGGAATGCAAGGGCTCTAACCACTACTCAAAATGCGAGAGCAAACCAAACTGGGGTTGCTTCCAAATGTAACCGTTGTGGGCTATGTCATTTTGATCAGTGCCCACCAAGGTGCAACAATTGTGGAAAAATAGGACACAAGGACAAGGACTATAGAAGCAAGAATGTGGTTTCTGGTATAAATGCTTGATCAACTGTAGTTTGTTATGAATGTGGTGAAAGAGGCCACAAGAGCAATACATGCCCAAAGAGAACTGATTGACAAGGTGGAAACATGCGAGGTCAAGCGTATGTCATCTGTGATGCCAAGCACAACCAGGGCCCGAATGTCGTGACTGGTACGTTCTTATTGAATAATCGTTACATTACAATACTGTTTGATTCGGGTGCGGATAAAAGTTTTGTGGATGTTAGGTTTAGCCATTTATTAGATATTAAATCGGCCAAATTAAATACTAGTTATAAAGTCGAACTAGCCGACAGAAAAGTAGTATGCACCAATACTGTTCTGAAGGGTTGTACTCTGAATTTACTTGACCACTTGTTTGACATTAATCTCATGCCAATAGAGTTGGGTACGTTCGATGTAATAATTGGAATGGATTGGTTAGTAGAACGCGATACCGTCATCGTGTGTGGGAAAAAGGAGGTACATGTGCCTTACAAGAACAAGACGTTAGTTGTTAAGAGTGATAGTGGTGCATCACGATTGAAAGTGATATCCTGCATTAAAGCAAGAAAATACATGGAAAAGGTATCCAAGTTGTTCTTAGCTCAAGTGACAGAGAAAGAACCGTCAAAGAAACAATTGCAAGACATGCCAGTGATTCGTAACTTTCCTGAGGTGTTTCTTGATGATTTGCCAAGACTCCCACCACCTCGACAAGTGGAATTCAGAATTGAGCTAGTGCCCGGAGCCGCACCTGTCGTGCGTGCAACATACCGTCTGGCACCGTCTGAATTGAAAGAATTGTCAGACCAATTGAAGGAACTATTAGAGAAAGGGTTTATTCGCCTAAGCTCTTCACCTTGGGGAGCTCCAGTGTTGTTCGTTAAGAAGAAGGACGGATCATTCCGTATGTGCATTGATTATCGCGAGCTAAATAAGTTGACAGTCAAGAATCAGTATCCACTCCCGAGGATTGACGACCTGTTTGATCAACTTCAAGGTTCTAGCATATACTCAAAGATTGATCTGTGGTCTGGTTATCACCAACTCTGAATTTGAGAAGAAGATATCCCCATTACGGCTTTTCGGACTAGGTACGGTCACTATGAGTTTCAAGTGATGACGTTTGGTCTAACCAACGATCCTGCTGTATTCATGGATTTAATGAATCAAGTATGCAAGCCATACCTCGATAAATTTGTGATCGTATTCATTGATGACATACTTATCTACTCCAAGAATAAAGAAGAGCACGAAGAACATTTGAAGATCATTTTGGAGTTACTCAAGAAAGAGCAATTGTACGCCAAATTCTCGAAGTGCGATTTCTGGCTTGAGTCGGTACAATTTCTCGGTCACGTGATCAACAATAAAGGTGTTCACGTGGATCCTGCGAAGGTTGAGGCTATCCAAAATTGGTCTGCACCGACAACACCGACAGAAGTAAGACAATTTTTGGGTTTAGCCGGATATTACCGAAGATTCATCGAGGGTTTTTCGTTAATTTCCAAGCCTCTAACTAAATTGACCCAGAAGAACAAAAAGTATGAATGGGGTACGGAAGAAGATGAAGCGTTCCAGACCTTGAAGCAGAAGTTATGCTCCGCTCCTATCCTAGCTTTGCCTAAGGGAACTGAGAACTTCGTTGTATACTGCGATGCGTCGCACAAGGGTTATGGAGCTGTTCTGATGCAGAGGGAAAAGGTGATTGCGTATGCCTCTCGACAACTGAAGAAGCATGAGGAAAACTACACGACCCATGATTTAGAACTGGGTGCTGTAGTGTTTGCACTTAGACTCTGGAGGCATTATTTGTATGGTACTAAGTGTATTGTGTACACAGATCATAAGAGTCTACAGTACATTCTGGATCAAAAGGAGCTCAACATGAGACAGCGGCGATGGATTGAACTTTTGAGTGACTATGATTGTGAAATCCGTTACCATCCTGGTAAGGCCAACGTAGTGGCTGACGCCCTGAGTCGAAAGGATAGAGAACCAATAAGGGTTAGATCTTTAGTAATGACGGTACACACCAATTTACTTGAGAGAATACTCAATGCTCAGACTGAGGCGATGAAAGAGGAAAACGTGAAAGCTGAAAATCTTGGAAGGCTGATCAAGCTGATATTTGAGACCCGTTCTGATGAAATCCAATGCTTTGAAGGGCGAATTTGGTTACTGGGGGATTACGGGAATTGATCATGCATGAATTGCACAAATCTAAATATTCCATTCACCCGGGGTCAAACAAGATGTACCAAGACTTAAAGAAGCTCTATTGGTGGCCGAACATGAAAGATGAGATCGTCACCTATGTCAGTAAATGTCTGATCTGTGCCAAGGTAAAGGCTGAGCACCAAAATCAATCCGGTCTACTCCAACAACCTGAAATCCCAAAGTGGAAGTGGGAGAAAATAACCATGGATTTCGTCTCAGGACTTCCAAGAACGCCAAGTGGTTATGACTCCATCTGGGTTATTGTTGACCGATTAACCAAATCTGCTCATTTCTTACCGATGAAGAAGACTGACAGCATAGAAAAACTCGCCCAATTATACTTAAAGGAAATTGTATGTAAGCATGGCGTACCTACATCAATTATCTCTGATAGAGACAGCTTGTTTACATCAAGATTTTGGAAATCACTGCAAGAAGCGATGGGAACCCAACTGGATATGAGCACCGCTTACCACCCAAAGACAGATGGTCAAAGTGAGAGAACTATTCAGACACTAAAGGACATGTTACAAGCATGCGTAATTGATTTTGGTAGTAGCTGGGATCGACACTTATCATTGGTCGAATTCTCCTACAATACAGTTCCATGCGAGCATCAAGGCTGCGGCATTTGATAGCTTTATATGGAGCGAAAGTGTAGATCGCCCGTTTGCTGGAGTGAGGTGGAGATAAGCCAAACTCTTGGCCCAGATTGGTTACCGAGAGGACAACAAAAATGATTGTTCAAATCAAGAATCAGTTGCTAACTGCCAGAAGCCGTCAGAAAAGTTATGCGGATGTTTGACGCAAACCGATGGAATTTCAAGTGGGTGATATGGTCATGTTAAAGGTATCGCCTTGGAAGGGCGTAATTCGCTTTGGGAAACTTGGTAAGTTGAGTCCACGGTTCATTTTGGCCATGCAAAATCATAAAAAGAATTGGTCCGTGGCATACAAGCTGGAGTTCTGATAAACTCCATGGAATTCATAGCACCTTCCATGTTTCGAATCTCAAGAAATGTATGGCGGATGAAAACTTGGTTATCCCACTTGAAGAGATCCAACTCGACGACAAATTGCACTTTATTGAAGAACCAGTAGAAATCATGGACCGCGAAGTGAAGCAGCTCAAGCAAAGTCGAATTCCCATTGTCAAAGTTTGATGAAATTCAAGGCGAGGTCCGGAATACACTTGGGAGCGAGAAGATTTCTTCAAAAGAAATTACCCTTGTCTTTTCTCGAGTAATCAGAAGACAAGAATGAGGAATCGAGCACCAGGACGGCGCTCCCTTAAGGAGGGGAGGATGTAACATTCTGTATTTAAGGTCACTATTTATTCCGAGCTTTACTTCTATTTTTATTTTTAAGCAAAGTCATTAATTTTACGTTTACCCGATTTGGTAAGAATTTCCCGTTCTTAGCTTTAAGTGAGCCGTATTTGGGAATCTATTCCGTCTTCGTGCCTTAAGTGGTTTAATATTCTCATAATACTCCCCGATGATTATAGTTTACATCATTGTCATTTTCCGTTGTGTGTCGCGTTTACGTAAATTTATTTCTTAAGACTCACGTTTTACCTTAAACCCTACTTTTATTTAACAAAAGTTTTCACCACACTTTTAATTAAATCATACACATTGCTAAATCAAAAAAAAACCTATACCCCCACTTATGGCCGGTTTGTACAACACCACACTTCACCACTTTTTCAATTTTTATAAACCCCATCATTTCCTTCTTCTCCCCATACATGCAAAACCATTCATTTCCAAAAAAAAAAATCTCAAAAATCTCTCTTCCTTCTTCTCCTTGTGGCTGCCGAAATTACCCCCACCACCACCATAATCTTACAAAAAATTTCTTCTCCTTTTTATCATCTTAACATCATCCTAGAGTTGCTTGCAAAGTTTGGTAAACTTTTTTGAAGTTTTGAAGAAGTTCTTGAAGTTTTAATGGAAGATTGTAATCAAGACTAGGTTGGATCTTGAGTTCTTTTTATTTAGGGTGTATTGAACCCTTGTGAGTCAAGATTGTGGGTGTTGGAGTAGGTGTAACTCAGCCCCAAACAAGAAAGAAGCAATTGTTGGTTTGATTTTCTTGTTTAAATCATTTTCTAGTAAGGTTATTTCTTAATCTTTAATTTTTCTTTTTAATCTTGAGTTCTTGTTATTTAGGGTGTATTGAACCCTTGTGAGTCAAGATTGTGGGTGTTGGAGTAGGTCTAACTCAGCCCCAAACAAGAAAGAAGCAATTGTTGGTTTGATTTTCTTGTTTAAATCATTTTCTAGTAAGGTTATTTCTTAATCTTTAATTTTTCTTTTACTTTTAATCCATGAAAATGGATGTTTGATTCTGGAAATGCATGTTTATATGATGTATGAGTTGTGTTTAAGAGCTTGGCATGGCATTGCATGTGATTGGTTAGAGTTAGGATTGATGTTTGGATAGTTTTGAAGTAAATAATTGGAACTATTTTGAAATAGTAGCAAAAACGTGTCATAGAAGAAATATTTTAGTTTGGAGCCTATGATTAAATTACATTTCTGGAAAGATATATGTCTTGGAATCATAGAATAGTTGGATGTCCAACCAACTCCTTGGGATGAGGGAGATATGGTCAAAATAAGAAAATAGGTCAAATCTGGACCTATGATTAGAAAACGAGTTAAACTCTAGGTTTTTGCAATAAAAGGTTAGTATTTAAAGATCGGATCAGTGGTAGACATCTTAAGGAAGCTATATCATTTGGCCTCACCTTCATTGCTGTTAGGATTTATGTTTTCCTAACTTAGTACCGACAGTACAAATAGTTAGTACTAATAGTTATAGTTAGTACTGACAGTAC
>BQNB010058690.1:2871-7871 GCA_026074375.1 Tanacetum coccineum
GATCACCGTAAAGTTCAACTCAATGAACAAAATGAACTTCGTGATCATGCCTATGAGAACTCTTTAAAATATAAAGAGAAAACAAAGAGGATCCATGACTCAAAGATCAAAAATCGCGTTTTCAACGTCGATGATCAAGTCCTCCTCTTTAACTCTCGATTAAAGATGTTCTCGGGCAAGTTGAAATCCTGTTGGTCTGGACCGTTCACCATTGCCCATGTCTTTCCATATGGCACTGTTGAGTTATCTCAAAACTCCGAGCTAAATTTCAAGGTGAACGGTCATCGAATTAAGCACTACTTTGGAGGGGACGTACCACAAATGGTTGTACCGGATCTCCAAACCTTCCCCAAGGACAAATGAATTCGGAGATTGGGTCAAGCTTAGTGACCCTAAATAAGCGCTTCATGGGAGGCACCCCATGCTTATCCGTAGTTATATTATATAGTAATGAATAAGTGTTTTTGTTGTGAGGAGGTTTGCCTCTTTCCATTCTCGTTTGCTTGTATTTTTGTGATTGTCCAGGATTGTCCTGGATTTTTGAAGCATCTCATGCTCGTGGTTTTTTCCTTCGATCACTCGAGTTTCAAATCCTCGGCTTCATTTAGGAAATCCAATATCCTAATCTTATCGACTAACGTTTATCTTTAAGCATACTTCATAAACGGCTTAAGATTTCGTAAGACCCTTCTAAACATGAGGACAATTGATTAAATTCTAGTATTGGGGGATCTATCGATTTGATTGTGCCTGCAACTGTTGTTTTCACGTAATCCCGTTTTTACTAGCAAAATTTCAAAAAAAATGAAAAAATTTAAAAATTTTCAAAAATAAAATAAGTGTTTTGTCACAATTTTTGACTTTCTTGCTGGGTAGAAATCATGAATAAATTGACGTCAATCGAAGCGTATTAGCTCTAGCTGTTTCCTTAACGTTTAGCCAAAGCGTCGCAGAAATTCAACGAAGAACGAAAAATATAGAGTTAGTATTAGTTAGATGCTGAGAAAAGGATTTAGTTGGAAATCTTAAGAGCTCATGTAAGTAATTTTGTTGGTTTTTTCCCATCAGCTTCTAACCGGATTAAAATAACGTGCTATTTTTTTGGAAATTAAAACTTAAATCAACAATTTTTTAAGTAGTATAAAGCAAAAAGTTTAGTCTAGTTTCAACCTTATACTTAATTTTTCACAAAGAAAATCTTCTCTATAATAATTAAAAAAAAGATATAATTAAAGAAGAGCCCGTAGTAAGTAAAAAAATAGGATACTAGATAAAAGTTTGCGCATCTTGCCGGCTCACAACCTATGGTTGCAGCCGTCTAAAAAGTCAAGGAAATCACCGAGTCAAAAAAGACTCCTTGACCATAGTGGCAGTAGTTAAAGGACGATGTTATTTTTATTTAATACTGATACGGCCTTTCTAAAAGGTCGTAGGGTTTACAATTTCAATCAATGATCATGTTTAATATTAATTGTTGAATTAATAAATAAGATCTCTTTATTTGTTAAATTTAAATAGCTTTTGAACTTTGATGACTAATTTTAATTTTAAAGTTCTTAAAATAAGCTATGTTTATAAGTGGAAACCTGAGATGTTGTTGAAACCTAAGGACCGTGAGTCCTCGATCTAGTCTATGTGGGGTGTCAAAAGCCTGTCAACTTTACAGCAAGGTTGGATGGCGCCAAGACGAAATCCTACCAGGGATGATCTCGGCATTCAAACTCATTATTCTCAGGTAGAAACTAAAGCATAGAAATTTTGCAAAATGTTGATCCATGTTGAAATTCAAAATAGCACATCCACCTAAGATATAAGATTGTCGGAGTAGAAAAGTTCACAAGATGCAATTATGAGTTAGTGTTAACCTATCCTTAATTTGATATATACTCTGATTCGTTTAAGCTTGGGTTGGATAAGTGAAAAGCTGGGAAATGATGAATTTATCCTTTTTTGGAATCATTCCTTGGATCGAAATGCATCTTGTTTTAATGATCCCTAAAAGGTATGAAATACTAAAGTCAAATTAGTTAGTTTACTAAAGAAAAAAAATAAAAAAAATAGGAAAATATAAATTTTTTAGGAATAAGTGAATATCTTTAAAAGTGGTAAAAATGAGGCTTTTCGAACACTATGATCAGAACGGTTATGAACGGTTATGATCAGAAGTCATTTGATGAAGAACGAGGCCTGAACTGATGTGAACAGACGTCATTTGAACATTGAGGAACGGGCACTGAATGTTAGTTCAGCAGACACATTTGTCATGACGACCGAAGGCTTGAACCGCTTTGTTTAAACGTCATTTGCCAGAAGACTGAGGCTTTGATCTGCTGCGATCAAAACGTCTTTTGAATGAAGACTTCTTCTTAGAGAAACCAATCTGGCACTGGTTTTTTCTTAGATAAAATCAGTAATTTTAGCACCAACACTCTAGATTTTCTCCGTAATCACTTCATAACATATATCACAAACACGAATCGAACTAGAATGAGATAAAGAGAGATGGAATTGTTTATAGAGAGAAAGGAGAGAGCGAGAATTAAGAGAGAAAAGAAAAAAGATATATTTTTATTTTGGAAGATGAAACAACTACAACTTTTTCATGTGAAAAAAGGTTTCCTTATATACCCCCAGACAACTAAAAAGTGACGCGCGACGGATATTTAACTAGGACCTAAGGCTCGTGCTATTGCCTTTGGGATTAAACCACTGAAACATATACAATATTAGATTATCTATCAAGCCTGATTCCCAATTTTATCCTATTACAACTTTAACTAATTAAAGACCGAAGCTCCATCGTAGAGTGACCGAGCTTCCTTGTCCGACTCAATAAATTGAGGCTAACAGTATAATAAACAAGATATATGATTAATAGGCTAGAGATTAAACTAAAAACTATTAAAAATTGAAACTTTAGATCTAAATCCACCCGAAACTAAGATGTTCTCTTTGAAAAGTGAACGTAAATATGGTATAATAAGGAGATTAATCTTAAAACAACAAGCTACTGTCGAGAAAAAGCTAACAACTTTAAGCTAATCTAAATAAAAAAAATTAGATCTATTATTATTAGATCTAAAACAACCCAAAACTAAGATGTTCTCTTATTCATAAAAAGTGAACGAGATACGTATATTTAAGGATAGAACAAAAATAAGAAACCAAAAAAGCTAATAGAATAAGCTAAAACTATTAGCTCATAAGTCTAAGAAAACTATATCAATAAAGAAACAATTATCTAAATCCACCCAAAACTAAGTAGTTCACTTCGCTAGAGTAAATAGGATTAGGTATATTTGAGGACTGGATCTATATTAAATAAGCTAGGGAATAGCTTATTCAAGTAACAAAAACTAAAGATAAAAACTTATTAAATAATGTAAAAACTTTTTAGATCTAAAGCAATAAAGTAAAAAGGTTTGAAAATAATTGAAAAGTAAAAGTACAAAAAACTTATTCGAAATAAGCTATAAACAGCTTAACCAAAAATAAGCTAAATGAAAAAGCCGTTTGAAATAAGCTATGTAAAAGCTTATTCGAAACTAAAAGCCAAATGTATTTGTAATAAGCTAATCGAATGAGCTGTGTGAAAAGCTAATCCGAAAATAAGCTTATTTCAAAAAGCTACTCAAAATAAGCTAAAGTAAAGCTTATTCGAGTAAATAAGCTAAAGAAATAAGATAAAAGAGATTAGAGGATAAGGGAAAGAATAAGCTCAAGTGATATCACAAAACATCTTCATCTTCATTAATAAGCCAAGGTACAATAAAGACTAAAACGTATAAGTTAAAAGCTTTTACAAAATCCTAACTAAAATAAAATAATCCTAAATACTACTACTACTATGTGAAAATTTTGTAAAAGAAAAGCGTGTCTGTGCGTGAGAAATGACGACCTTTATATAGCCCATTTGCATTGGAGGGCACTTTAGTCATATTACTCTCCCTTCTAGATGCCAGCATTATTGATTCATTATTAGCCAATCATTTGGCCAGCTGTGCACCCATCATCCAATAATAATTCACCCATGATGAGCAATGATTGCCTCTAGAAGCCTCGAAAAACACGTATAGCCAGCTTCCATTTCTTGATCACGCGTACACGTGCGGCCTCTGATTGGCCAACCGCCCTGTACACTGCAATGAAGAATATCTTTAACACAAGTATGAATGATTCACTTAGAGTTTATGAGTAGAAAAGAATGGTAGATGAACACTTAGAGAGAGAAAAGGAAAAAAAAAGGATAATATTAGCTTAGTGAAAATTAACAAATAAACAACCAACCCACAATCCATATGTAGATAGGGTTTAATATATGCCAAGCATAACCCGCGCCATAGGGCTTGTTTATGGGATAACTGTGTAACTTTGGCCCGTTTAGCTTACTAACATAACATAACTAATTACGATGAGCTATGACTACTTATATTGGAATGACACGATACTTTTTTCGTATTCTAACAATCTCCCCCTAAGGAGGTCACTCCAATTTAAATAAAAAATTTAAACGTAGGCATACTATGCTTTCACTTCGACATGACTCGTAGTCCTTTAACTACAATCATTAACATTGTGATTGATGTCGTGATCATTGACTTTTGATTGTGTAGCTTTGTTTTCCTTTATCTTGACTTGAATGTGAGAATGTGATCTTAAACACCTTGAGATCATCAACCAAGCATAATCTTGTTTCACCATCATGTAAACTTTGCCATCTCGTAAACTTGTGACTTCTGGACCGACATGCTCATACCTTTCTTGATTTGATAATCTTGAAAACTTAAATAACATCTTTTTTGAATTTCTTTAGCTTAACACTTTGTCGCTTCAAGAAGACAATATGGTAATCAGAGTACGAAGTCTTAAAACATGTACATACCGAGCTTTCAATGATGTCTTTTTATTTGTCGTTGGGTTATGAGCCTGTTTGCTATGAATCTGTGAGACAGCTGGAAATTAGTAACCTCCATCACCATCTTTAAATATTCCTGAAATAA
>BQNB010058690.1:12871-37651 GCA_026074375.1 Tanacetum coccineum
CCCATCCCACCCCCACCCCACAACCCCCCCTCCCTCTCGCCCCCCCACCACAAACCGCCCCCCTCCCAGAACCCCCCCACCCCGCCCCCCCCCCCCCCCCCCCCCCCACACCCCCCCGACCCAACATACCAAAATCCCCCTAAAAACAGCCAGCCGATAAAGCCGTCATACAAACAAAACCCCCCAACACCAACCCAAACAAAAAAACCAACAAAACCCCCAAACCCAGCTTACCGCGACTTCCTCACAAACCCCCTAGAGGGTAATGTGCATCCCGAGACGCACCCACACACTGCCATAAATCTGATTCAACTTTTATCATCCTTTTGACACCTCCCAACGGCCAACTACCACACAACTATTGTATATCCCTGGGACGAACCCTCCCAGTACAGTGAACGAACCTGGCAATAGCACAACATAATCCTCCCCCCCTTCTAACTCCAACCTTAACCCTCCAAGGACGGACTTAAGGGACTACCATCACAAACACCCCACAACATTACAAAATACATATCAAAGTGTTTTGCAAAATAACAAACGAGATTATACATCCATGAAGATTTTCAAACAACCCTAAAAGCTCCCCCTTCACATTGCATCGTAATCGTAGAACAAAGCAAAGTGTTGGAGTGCATTGAGTACCATAAAAAACGAAACACCAAGGTTCCATACAAATACGAACAGATTAAATCACATAACTCCCCTTATCCACAAATGTTCAGTGCATGATATTTTGGATATCACATGATTCAATGATTCGGGACAAAATGTTACATTTCACTAATAGAACATCTTAAACTATTAGGAACATCTTAATGCTCCCCCTTAAGTTTTGAGGGAATATAAGACTGTACTGAGTACAATAATTTGAAATTTTTTAAATTTACTAAGAAATTCTTGAAAATTTTATACTCGAGCACACCTTATTTGCACCATAAGTCTACACTATGTATATACAAATTCATAAATTAATGATATACGAAATGACCTTTGAGATATGAACACAATATGACGAGGTCATATTGTTCTTTGCAGCAGTCTGAGGTCATTTCCGTAGAGTCTACCGCCAACAAATTTCTCTAAACTCCATCCTCCTTTCCTTTAGCAGCTTGTTGATGTCCTTGATCATGAAATGAGCTCTTTTCTTTTCCAATGTGCTCTATCTTCTCTTTCGCAAGTACTCCATGTCGATATTCTTAGTAATGTCTTCGAGCGAAGAAAGAAGTCTTGTTAACGTGCCATCACTGAACTTGTACAGTTCGTCGGAGCGCATTAACCTGTTCCTCTTGTAGTCATCGACATAAATGAATCCTTGAGGGTCTTTGCATGGAGTGTATGGGTGCCTTTTTCTGAGATCTGGTCTTGTAGTATCAGGCTTGGTGACGTTGATCTTCTTTTGATAACTTTCAACTCCAAGTTGAAGATCCTCGACTCGCTTCTAAATAACCAGACTTCTGGTGAACATCCTTAGGGCTATTGCGAAGTCAGCAACATCATCCCCTGAAAGATTTGTGAGCCGATTCTGAACCACAAGAATTAACATATCCTCGATATCATTGATCTGAAGTCGTGGAAAGTCACCTTCCTTGAATATGTATAATACGTTATCAGCTCTTATTACTACAATCTCTTTCAAGTACCCGTATCTATGTTCCTCATTACCTTTACATGAGTTACTGCCAGAATACGTTTTGTAGAATATACATCTCCTCTTGATTGTATGCCTCTTGCATATGCATAGAAGGACTTACGATGTTCTCTCCAATGTGAGATACCCCATAACGCATATTTATCATAAGCAACTTTAATAGGACTCCATATGTTTAGAACCATGTCTTCAATGCCTGGTAGATCATACTGAGCGACCTTTGACTTGGTAGTAGACGTCGTGTATGTCATAGTCGAAACACCTCCTTGTAGATACTTGAGATCATTGTTGATGAAGTATTCAAATGGTACTCTTTAATGTTTTCCACGCTTGATCAAAGGAAGGGGTTTAGAAAGATCAAATGGATAGTCATCGCCTTCAGGATTTTCCCAATCAAGCTTTTCTGAAAGAGCCTTATAGCATTCTTCAAAAGTCATATTCTAATTCAGCATAATTAGAGTGGGTGCCTTTGAGTAGTCTGAATGCTGGTCCGAGTAGGATTTCTTGAGTTAAATTCTTAATTTTCAGGCCATTCAAGATGTATGAAGAGAAGTATATGGGAGTGCTCATCAATTCATCAAAGTCCTTTAACGATTTATCAGTAAAAGTAGAAGCTGCAAGAGTCATCAACCAATTTTGAGTTGGTCCTTCCTGTGTAGTCTTGCCAACATACCAGTCAGGGTCAGTGGGTTCTTTAGGTGGTGTAGGTTTCTTGAACCAGTCACGTCTAGAGGAAGTCTCATTCCTTGGCTCATATTCATTATCACCCAGATTCCCTTCTTAATCTTGTGGTATGTCTAAGTATGCAACCTCAAACACTGGTTCCTCTGTTTGAATAGACTTTTTAGAAGATTTCGGTTGAGACTTGGTGCCTTTGGAAGAGCCAGACATTGATTCTTTCTTTTTCAGACTAGTGGTTGGTTCTACATATTTGCTTAGCTTTCTCTTCTTTAACCCTCGGTCTGATCCAGCGGAAGGGTTTTCATCTTTGTCTTTATCTTTGCGGCTTCGCTTCAAAGAATACACATCATAAGAGAAGAAGAAATCTTTGTCGAGATCGTAAGATTTTTTCAAACTATTATAGCAATATCGGTGTTCGGGAGCTGCTAGATATGATTCACTTTTCTCCATTTTGTCGATAAGAATCTTCTTTAACTCAAATTCAGTAAGTGTAGAAGCAGCCTCATAAGTAGAATGTGGTTGAGAAGACACCTTTTCTAGAGTAACTTTATCACGTGATTCTTTAATTAATGCTTCGATCATAGGTGGAGCGAAGTTAGACACTTCCTTAGGCAGAATCTGAGGCAGCTGGTCTTTTACTTGCTCTTTGATTTTAGTCGTGAGTGACTCCGAAAGGAAGTTCATGAATTCTTCTCTGGTTTCTCCCAACCGTGTGTCTAGATGTTCATCAACGAAAGTTGTCACTTGAGTGTGTATATGGTCCTTTTTAATTTTAGCAACTTCTTTTTCCAATGTTGTTATTCTATCGTTGAATCAAAAGACCGATGCAAAGTCAGGAAGTGTAAATAGAGGATTTGTAGTTTCAATTATCGGTGATGGATTGGGTGTTGTCAGTATTAGTTATTGGTGGAGGTATCGAAGGTTTGTGATCATTGAGGAATGTTTGTGTATCAGGTGATGATTTAGTCGATAACAGATACTGGTATTGTAAGAGGTAGGTGCCCTGAGTTCTTGGGACTTCATGGTGGACATGAACATTCTAGTGGAGAAACTATTTCTGCATCAGTATGAGGAATTTCTGAAAAATTTAGGAATTGGATGCCGAAGTCGGATGACCGAGAAGAATCTAGTAACGAAAACTTCACTCTCTTCGCTAACAATAGAAATTGTCACATGTGCATCTTTAACAGCTTTTCTTGAGTCTCTAAATTTTCATTCCCTTGTGAGCGTCAATCATTCAGGCATCTAGCACCCTCACTGAAACAATTTTCTTATCGGCCTTTAATCGCATTCAATCACTTTCTTTCATCGCTTTTTATTTTACTTCATACTTTCTTTATTGCTTTTATTCACAATCATTACTTTATAATTCCAGATTCTCTTCATATTTATTATAAGTGGAAGAGGGAGTATGAACACACTCGTCTTTTTTATTTTCTTGATCATCATCTTCAGGATCTTACTTTTGTTCTCGAATTTAAAAGGGTATTTACTTGCTCTTCACTTTTCATTATCCTAGCTAATATATATATTGTTCTTCTTTCAATTGAATCTTGATCATTTTATTGCTGTCGTCTTCTCATTTCCACATGACTAAGTTTCACTCTCAGTAGACCATCTTTCTGTCACATCGGGAAACACCCACAACCCCCCACACCATGGCTTATCACAGTTCCTTCTATTGAGGACAGTAGGTGTGATTTATCAACACTTGGTGGTTTGTTCAGTCAACCGTACTAGAACCATAGGATGGGTTCTTGTGAAAGTCCCTTAAGCTTTCTTTCATTTTCTTCTTTCATCTGAGCTTCATTTTGTCCAAAGCTACTTAGATTGCAATTACAATTCCCTTTTCCTTCGCAGTAACAATCCACTTTTCCTTTTCCTTACTTTTAGACTTTGTTTCCACAAGAGCCTCTCTGATGACGACACCTGCTGCTGGCTTAGTTGTAGACTTCTTGGCAGGTCTCTTAACTCGTTTGCCTTTTTGGACAGGTTCTTCATCTACCAGGAACTAGGATCACTGTCTTCTTGGAGGTACCATCACCTTGTAGCATAGCCTAGATAAGTCTTGTACGTTACTTTCCTTCATCGCTGGACTGGTCAAACATTCAAGAAGAAATAGCTCCATAGATCTAAGTTGTTTTCTTTTTGCAGAGACAAATCTAAGGAATTAATCAAAGTAGTCATTCTTTGGGAGTGTGCATCCAATTTTGTTTTCTCCACGAAAGTGACTTTTCTTTGAATAAGGAAGTGAGTGAATGAAAGCTTTGGTGAATCGAGGGCTTGTAATCTTTTCTTGCTTTTTGTAGACTCTGTTTTCCAATCTGGTAGATGAAGTTCTTCTCCAAAGTAATTCTAACTAGGTTTACGTTATTGATGCAGGACATGATTTACACAGGGGATAGGCAACAATTAGCTAGGCCAACAAGTTCATTACAGATGCAACACAATGCAAAAGAACCTAAATACACATGCAAACAGGAGACACACTACTAATATACATTTAAACCATAGGCCTAACTATGAAAATCAATGGCAATACTTAAAGAATTCTAAGGATAATTACACCTAAGTTAATCACTAAGTGCAGATAGGGATTAATATATACTTAGATAGGTTATTAGATTGGATTACCAAGATAACAATATTAGTTCTATGAGAAAAAATCAAGTATAGTTAGCCTTTATAGAGTGTATAATTCGCCTGTGTTACACACCCATGTATAGTTCGCCTGTGTTAAATACCCACGTATAGTTCGCCTATTATAGTTATGCATGTATAGTTCACTTGTGTAACTGATGAGTGTATAGTTTGCCTATTCAAAAGTGTATAATTTGCCTGAGCAAATACAAACGTATAGTTCGCCTGTGTTAAGCACTTATGTATAGTTCGCCTGTGTAATCCCTATGTATTGTTTGCCTGAGTTATGAAAGAACGTATAGTTCGCCTGTTTAGATTTTTACACTAACATTTTTCCCTTATTCAAGCATCTAAGACCATTTAATCATGAACATATAGCATTAATATATCATTCTAACATCATTTTACATGAATTAACCACATAAATCTTGTCTTTTGCTTTATTCGAGCCATAAGAATACGAAAACCTAAGGAAATCAATATTTAGCATACAACCATATTTAATAACATTCACATGCACTCAAACAGCCATTATAACAATTCTAAACCCAAACCCATAAACTTTTTCAAGTTTTTACCCATTTTCAATAATTTTGACATCAAGAATCGAATGACACACATGAATGAGTTATCCCCATTAAAAACTGTTATGGGTACAAAAAATAGACCCCTAATAGACCAAAACCCCTCAATCAATTTAACTTTTCATCCACTTTTTAAGGTGTCTCAAGTTAGGTCGTTTTTAGGGTTTTTCACGCATAATTCCAAGGTTTGGTCTGATTATATGGGTATTATATCATTAAAACACGAGTACCTTAAGCTTAAAACGAATATTGAGCAGATTCTTGAAGGTCTTGAAATTTAACAATGGTGGATTAAGGTTTTGAGAGTTTTTGTGTTCGTGTGGTGAATAGGAACGGGACAAAGGGGGTTTATGTTTAAAAACTTTTGAGTTTTTGCATAAATGCCCCCTGAGGTTTAATAATGTTATAACTTTTCTATTAAACTATTCCTAAGGCAAAGTTAAGTTTCACAAATGGCAAAACTAGTCCCTAAGGTTTAGAAAATAAGAAAAAGTCTCACATTTTGCATTAATACCCTAACAAGATTAAACATATAGCAAATAAAGCCCGATTGAGTTAAAATTAATCAACTCCCCTTTAATTATTCACCCGATATGATTAAAACCTTTTCCGATTATCACATTATTTATTATGAAGAAGATGATTTTGACAGTTTCTCCCCCTCAAATAATGACCCGCTTTCTATTGAAAGAGTTGTAGTCGTTATTTGATGGATCAAAATTGTCTCAGAAAAAAATAATGATTTGATGAATCTGAAAGATGATTAATGTATTTTGAAAATCAACACCCAAAAAAAATATTTCTCTTATTTTGACACATAAGCGCACTGACACGTACACTTATGGAATAAAGGAAGCACGGGTTGTGATGCAAAGTAATCACAAGCCTTTGCATGGTCATAAAGTAGACCATGCTCGAGAATAAATTCCCGTTGAGAGGTCAAGTTTTTTTTAAATACTTTCCTTTAAGATGAAAACCGGGTTACTATCGGAAATAATAGCAAGTCATTTTAGCATGTTTTGAAAGCTTTTGAAACTTCTGCTCGAACTTCATTTACAGCCTCGTATCATTATTAAATGACATTTCTAAAGCCGTAAATGTTATCGATTTTCAGAAGACATGCCAGAGATACATATTTTTATATTTTTCTGATTTTTTAATTTTTTCTTTTGTTTTTGTAAAATTTTATAAAAGGAAAATCTTTTTGGAATTTTTATGTTTTCATATATACATATATACAGGATATGAGTTACCACCATCACTCGTCCGTTTCCTCTGCCAAACGTTTCAACGTTTCTGGAGACATGCTTTTCATACCAAACTTATCGATTATGAAGTTAAATCTCTCTTGAGGAAACGGTTTAGTAAAGATGTCAGCCAGTTGGTATTCAGTCCGGACAAAGTATAGCTCCAGGATTCCATTATCCACTTGCTCCTTTATGAAATAGTAGCGAATATCGATGTGCTTAGCTCTTGAATGTTGAACATTGTTGCAACATAAAGCAATCGTACTCTTATTGTCGCAGTATAGAGGGATCTTATTGAATTGAAAGCTATAATCTGTTAGCTGTGAACGCATCCAAAGGATTTGTGAGCAACACCCAGATAAGGCAATATATTCAGCCTCTATACTCGATATGGCAGTGCTCTTTTGCTTCTTTGACGACAAACTAACAAGTTTGTCACCTAAGAACTGAGCGCTTCCCGATGTACTACATCTAGTGTCCTGACACCCCGGGTGAACGGCATCTGCATAAGCTGTGAGTGACATATTGGTATCCTTCGAGTACCATAAACCCATGTTAATGGTTCTATTAAGGTATCGAAAGATCTGTTTCACCGCCTGTAAGTGCTTTTCGGTAGGCTTAGCCTGTATTTAAAGATTCTTTTTACAGCATGTAAGTGCTTTTCGGTAGGTTTTGCCTGATACCGGGCACACATACATACAACAAATATAAGGTCTGGTCTACTAGTGGTGATATACATAAGGGTGCCCACCATTCCACGATAGTGTGTAAGGTCAACGACTTTCCCTTGTATATCTTCATTCAGTTTGGATTTCTCCACCATGGGAGTATCCACGGGGTTACTAGATTCTATACCATATTTTTTCAAAGATTCTAGAGCATATTTAGACTGGTTTATAAAGATGCCTCTAGGACTTTATGAAATCTGTAGTCCTAGAAAAAAAATGATATTTTGCCCATCATCGACATCTTAAACTTTGAACACATTATTTTTGAAAATTGGTCACATAGTTCAGGTGTAGTAGACGCAAAAATTATATCATCAATATAGATTGGTACCAGAAGAATATCTTTGCCTTGTCTTCTAACAAACAATGTGGGATCCACAGTTCCTTTAGAGAATTCCCGAGAGAGTAGAAACTTCGACAATAGATCGTACCACGCGCGAGGAGCTTGTTTTGACCCATAGAGAGCCTTCTTAAGCTTATATACATGATTCTGATTGTCTTGATCCACAAACCCGTCCGGTTGGCTGACATAAACTCTTTCACGCAGAATGTCGTTCAAGAATGTCGTCTTAACATCTATTTGGTAGACGATCATATTCATGTGAGAAACATATGCGAGGAAAACTCGAATAGCATCAAGTCTAGCCACTGGAACAAAATGTTAGTGCCAATATTACGGTATTTAATCTACACAGTCTCGTTTGTTTTGTTGATGACAAACATGTAACTTGTAATACATAACGTAAATTGTAAAGTTACTCGTAATTATATTTTGTGTCAATATACATCAACACATCTCCACGTCTCGATTCCTCATATGTTACAACACAGGTTCGTACATGTTTGTTATGTTACATTATGATCAAACCTCATTTCACATTTTGCATATTTTTAAACACAAGTAACTTACATTTTAAGAATATATACATTTTACTTTAACACATTTCTTTAAAAGAAAAAAGCTTGTAATTTTACCTCATCTATGACAACACCCTATCTTACCAAAATAATGGAAAAATCTCATCCAAGATGGCATCAGATTTCAGATTTGCAAATCAAAATTTTGGGATTGTGTTATTGTAGGCCATTCCGCCGGTTCGCCTTTAAAGATTTACAGACTGTTCCAGTGTGAACAATAGTGGTTCTTGTAAGCTTTTCCATAAATAGAAGGAAACCCTTATCAATCATTTTCACCACTTTTCCACATACCTTTTTCCACATTTTCCACACTCATTGATGATATGTAGGTTTTTTTCATTTTTATCACCCTATGTTTAGATGATCATATGATCATAATGCTTCTAACATTCATTTTGTTGTAAGCATACTTTTATGATGATCCACTAAAGCAAGCTTTGAAGATCTTGCCATTTCCATCCACCACCAAGCATACCCATATATAGATCTACAAGATTGGAGATCTCATCATCATCATCCTTTTGAAGGATTCCTAACATTGGAAGTTATTTTAGATTAGGCATTCATATCCATTAGACACATTGTCTTGGATCATCTTTGTATCATCTCTTTGTATCACTTGATTTAAATTAGATGGTTTATGTGTTTGTGCCATAAAACACAAGGTTTGTTATGTTGGGCCATAAAACATAACGGGGTTTTGGGTTGGTTCTACCCTTTGTGTAAGGACTCGGTATTTAGCTTTGTACCGGATAAAGTGTAAGTGACGATGGGTTGGTTCTACCGGTGTTAGGACTCGGTATTTAGCTTAGTACCGGATAAAGTGTAAGCAACGTTGTGTAAGGTTTTCTCCGCCGAGAAGGGAGCTTGTTGATCTAGTGAAGTAACTCTCGAGTTGGGTACTCGGGGAGTGGAGTAGGGCGGAGAGGAGCTCCGTGACCGAACCACTATAAATCATCGTGTTCGGTTTGCTTTCTCTTTACATACCGTTATCTCTTTATGCTTTAATTATGCTTATGTTGTGGATTGTTGTGTATGCTTGTGTTGTGACTACATGATTTCTTTATGATTTATATTGTCTTAATAGTCATAGATTATATTTAGTATTTTCCATATTAAGTCACAATTGTTCGGGTATTTGATACAAAAGTTTTTAATTTTTAATTGAAAACGTATTCACCCCCCTCTACGTTTTCCACAATTGGTATCATAGCCACGTGGCTCTAGTTTTCAAAACAAATGGTTTTCAAAACCAAGTACGATCCATGTATCAAATTATCCGAAAAACGAGATTTAATATGAAAAGTATATCGTTCTTAGAAGTCTTGATTATTAAATATCGTTGCTATACAAGCTTGAATAATGATCAAAATTTGCTATATAAGTCTACTTTAAAGCCTCCCAAGTGTTAAACCTTTTGGTTGGGTCGAAATATGTGTTTTTGGAAAATTCGATCAGACCGGCGGTTCTGTTCGATAACAGAGCCGGTTCCATTTGGCAAAGGAACCGGTGGACCCGGTTCTACAGTCAGCTTTTCAAAATTTTGATCAACTTCAAAAGCCCGTAAAATACAAATCGTAAATCTGTACGAGTCGTGTCACTTATCGTTTCGAACATAATTGAGTCTACTTTCTAATAGAATAGGTTAGATCAACTGAATATAGGTTTAAGTAAATCAAAATATCAAAATACCACAAAGTGTCCAAAATTTCAAATTTCGTATTAACGTAGAAACTCAAACTTTAGAGTCGGGAAATTTTGGTTGGTATCCTTTGAATATTGATTAATCCTTAACTGAAATTAAAGTATTTAGGTCAGTAATCAAGCTTGTTATACATCGTCATATTCAACACAAGGCGAAAAGAATTTTTTTTCTTCGTATGATATATTATATGATTAGTCGTTCTAGTTTGCATTGATTGTATATATTGAGTGTATGCTTATCTCTCATTGCATTTGAGCTTGCTTATCTATGAAACATAAATGTCAACCTTGTCTTGTATGTTCCTTCGCTTGTATGTTAATTTAGTTTCTTAAAAGAAACAATTCGGTTTCAAAAGGGGTGTTTGGGTTAACTCATAATTTTGTCAAAAATGCTTCTTTGGTAATTATTTCATTAACTCATATTAGTCATTATATAATTATAATGTATGATATGCTATATGACTACTTGTTGCATCTCATTTAGTATTATATACTCTTTGCGTCTTGTATTTGAACTTGTTGTTTTTGTGTAACATTTGTGTTTGGGATAACATGTCATCTATGTTTTAGCTTTTTGATTTCGTGAATATGAATCTTATGTCTTATGCTAGGTTTCATGCACTTCATTTAGGCATATATATCTTTCCATGCTTAAACTATATCAACTCTTAAGAATAAAATATAAGTAAGCTAGTTAAGTGAAATATTGTCATAAAAATTTTACACATAAAAGAGGAATTCGCAACTTGATTGTTTCATCCAAAATACTCAAGTAAAGATGAAGTGTAATGATGTCTTGTTGTAGTTTTAAAAGTTTTTTTTAAAGCGGGTCAAAGTAATAAGTTATTTTTTTGGTTAAAACGGGTCAAAACTAGTGTTTGGCAAAACCCATAAAGAACAATCCCATGGTTCATTTATACTAAGTGTGACTTTGATATTTAAGCATGTATTTTAAGAATAAATTCTGGAAGTTCTCGTTAATTCTCTTTCATATATAACTTATAAATACCAAGTACTATATTAATAGGGAATCTCATAATCATATGAGGCCTCTTTAGGGGTGTCGTATTGACGAGTTGTGGATTTATGATTTAAAGTGTCCAGGCTCCTCATACGTTCACTACATGACCTCTAAATTATGATAGCCTGAATGATAGTACGATGACCCATTCAAAAGTAACTGTTCCAATTTACATCCTCTAAATATCAAACTGTAGTAGTTACATATCAAATTTCAGACAACTTGAGTTTTGAATGTTAGTGCCTACACGGTCTTCATGTTATTTCAAGATATAAAAGTCAAGTTTCGGTCTTTTAGCCGTATATAAGATTAAAATGACAAGTTTTGTATAAAATAGGCCATTTTAGGAATCTTGCATAAAATCAATCATTTGGAATTAGAAGTTGTACCACTCGTCACTTTAAATATAATTAAGCCTAGTTTAATGTAAAGATGGTCTCAATGGATTTGTAAATATTATTGTCAACTTTTAGTATAATAACAAAAGGTAGATTTTTTTATCCTGGCGTTTTTGCCAAAATTCTAAATATTTTTTTAAAGAAAAATGGGGCATTTTAAAAATACTTCATTAAATTTATCTACACATTGTGACATTGTCATTTCATCTTGTCAATCCTCCTAAACAGTAGTTCACCATCTTGTTCCCCATCTCCTAAACACCACTAATGCTTCATTTTCCATACTAGCTGTAAATACGATCTTTCCTTTGTTAGTCTATCATTTCATCTCGCTTTGAATATATATGTGTTTATTATGTGTTCTTATTTGATTATTTGCTTTGAAATTATCTTAGTGATTGATAACTATTCGACTAATTAAAAAATGTGTAATCCTTAAGAAAGATTTTGTTTCGTTCTTAAAATGCTTTCATGCTTATATTTGTAATACTAAATGTTGAGGCTTAAACATGACTTACATGATTCTTACATATTTTGTCTCTTATATGATGTCTCATATGATCTCATAATTTGTCATTTTGATACATGATGATTTTGATATGGATATATCTATGTTTGATAGTTCTTGTTCCTTGTTGGCTATCCTAAATCTATCCGTATAATGTCCTAGTTTATACATGCTTAAACATGGTTTGCATGATCTTTGCATCTTGTCCCTTATATGACATTGCCACATGATTTATTTGCTACTTTTGCTCTTATGTTATGTATTTTTGATATACTTGTAGAAGTCTAGGATCTTCCTTTTGAAGCCACATTATTTTAATTAAGAACCAAAATCGACAAACAAGCGATGGAACAATATAACAAATTTGATACTTATCTTTCATAAATAAACGAACTCAAATGCAATAAGAGAGCTCGTGCCTATTTGTCTCCTTTGTCGCATATCCTTCGCATCATTGTTAGTGCAATTGATTTTCTAATCTAAATGATCTTCTTCCTTATGCTTGTGTTTGGTTGAACTACTTGGAACATGCTCTTGTATGAATATTCTTATTTCTCATATCAAATGTTTTTCGAACGCGTACCATGCCTTGTTTAAGCTAGTTGCATCATATGACCTCATCCTTTTAGTTTTTCTTATTTGTGTGTCTATTTGAAAACATGTTTTGTTCATATACATGTCTATCTATGTGTCTACTTGTTAAGTCATTCGTGTGATAATACTTGAACAAGTTTTCTTTCGTACTTGTTGGTATAAATGTTTGAACTATCATGTTGTGAAATGATATTCTTGCTTCTATCCTCTACTAACTCTTTTGGATTTGTGTAGGTCGATTAAGATCGATTTCCTTATCAAGATAATTTGTGCTCATTCGCACATATATCATACCTTAATCCATATCTCTTTCATTACATTCATGCATATTCATCATCACCACTTTACTAATAAACATACATTGTTAGTTGCTTGCATTGTCATCACCATCTTTCGCCACTCTCACAAAATTGCCATGTCTAGCACCTCCATTGCTTCATCAACCCAACAAGGTAAGGTTTAGAGTTAAACCCTTTTACTTCTATCAAAATTGAGTCTTACACCGAGTCTCTCCTACAAGAAGAATCATCATGAATCCTTCCGCCACCACCACAACCACAACCTACTAGTAACTCACAACCAATACAACCCATGATGGTTAAATCACCTTCCACAATACATAGGCATCTCCGAGTCATCCACATATCCCATAAGCTCACTTCCCTATGTTGTCATAAGCCAAATGAATTTCGTAATGAAATGCGTCTCATTCTCAAACATGTCCTTACAATCTCTAACAACCTCGCCACTAAAACCAACCTCGATGATGCAAGTAGTAGGATTATACTCTTTGACATTATTTTACTTCTATTTTACTTTTCTAAGAGTTTCTTTTGGAAAATCATATTGCATTCTAGTTTTAGAGAATCATATTGCATCATATATACATCTTGTTTTATATGACTTCCTCGAAAGACGAAATTACACTAAATTTTCTTTTGTAGGTTCAAGCATATACACCGCGTGGTATATGGCTTACTCATCCAAGGATGAAGTTTGCATCATTCATTTTCCTTTTTGTAGGTTCATTTTGAAGCCCTCGAGCAAGGGGGAGCATTCGTCAAGAAATCATATTGAGTCGTCTATACATGTTGTTGTATATGACATATTTGTCTAAGGACAAAACCTGTTATTGCACTAATTTTTGTTTTGTAGGATCATACTTGACACCCTCGAGCAAGGGGGAGCTTCCGTCGAGCATTTAAGGAGTACATATTATTTTTCATCATATCTTGACGCCTCGATCTAGGGGGAGCACTCGTCAAGGGGGAGCTTGCACGCATTCATCATCATTCTTAATCTTCAACAATCCTTTGCGTTTCGACCAAAAGGAAGATGTCATTTTCTTCATCATATAGTTATATATTCTTACATGTTGCACGGAACTAACATTTTTGTAGGCTTAGCTTTCAAATATGATCCATTGACCCGCAATAAACCAAGGACAATTACCTAGGGGATGCACCAATATAAGGCGTTTGAGTAGACATTTTAACTTCACTAGGGATGATGCAAGCTCGCCTTTTCTGGGAGAATTGAAGTTAAACTCCAGGGACACACCCTTTTTGTTTCGACAAAAGGGGGAGAAGAGTGTAAACGGAGAAGGTAATGTAAAAGGTATTACGGGGATACAAGTGACTTTTACATTTACTATATATTACGTTTACATATTTTGTCATCATCAAAAAGGGGGAGATTGTTAGTGCAAATATTACGATATTTAATCTACACATTCTCTTTTGTTTTGATAATGACAAAATATATATAACTTGTAATATATAACATTAAATGTACAAGTTACTCGTTATCATATATTGTCTCAACATACATCATCACATCTCGACGTCTCGAGTCTTCGTATGTTACAACACAGGTTCGTACATGTTTGTTATGTTGCATTATGATCAAACCTCATTTCACATTTTGCATCTACAAGTACTTTATTTAAACAAGTAAACTCTATTTTGGCAAGCCTCAACTAAACTTTTTATTTTACATACACAAGTTTACTTAAGTAAAAATAAAATACAAAATGGATTTTATATCATGCATGACATAATACATATAGTTGACCTTTATGTATTATCACATCATATCTTTCCAAATCTAGCCATAATCTTTGAAGATTTCATAAGATTTTATAAAATTTTTCATCCCAAAATCCAGATTTGGTTACTGTAGGCCGATTCCCTTCAGGAACACTGGCCGGTTCCATTCTACAATAGAACCGGTGAAATCGGGCTATAGTCTCAGAATTTTGCCTATAAATAGCAAGCCAAATCTCACCATTTCCTCATCCCTTTCACACATACTTTCTCTCTACTTTCCAGCCATTTAGATATGTAGGAACACCTTCAGTTCATTCATTTTCATTTTTACATATGATCTAATGCTCTAAACATTTCATTATGTTGTAAGTATACTGTTTATTGATGATCCTCCAAGGAAGCTTTGAAGATCTTGCTAATTGTATCCACCACCAAGCATACCCATATGTAGATCTACAAGATTGAAGATATTGTCATCCACCACCAAGCATACCCATATGTAGATCTACAAGATTGAAGTTAATTGTCATTCCACCACCAAGCCATACCATATGTTGATTACAAGATTTAGAGATCTCATCTAATCATCCTTTTAATGGCTTCCCTAAATTGGAAGTTCATTTAGATTAGGCATTCAACTCCATTAGACACATTTGTCTTAGATCATCATTACATACACATTTGTATCATTTGATTTAGACTAGATGGTTTATGTGTTTGTGTCATAAAACACAAGGTTTGTTATGTTGGGCCATAAAACATAACGCGGTTTTGTGTTGGTTCTACCCTTTGTGTAAGAACCCGGTATTTTGCTTTGTACCGGATAAAGTGTAAGCGCGATGAGGTTGGATCTACCGGTGTTAGGACTCGGTCTTTTAGCTTAGTACCGGGATAAAGTGTAGCAACGTTGTGTTTTTTAGGTTTTTTTTTTTTCTCCGCCAAGAAGGGAGCTTGTTGATCTAGTGAAGTAACTCTCGAGTTGGGTACTCGGGGAGTGGAGTAGGGTGGAGAGGAGCTCCGTGATCGAACCACTATAAATCATCGTGTTCGGTTTGCTCTCTAATTTATTTATCGCTTTCTATTTATTTTATGCTTGTAATTGTGTTGTGATTTGATGTTTATTATTATGTTGTGACAACTTGGTTATTCTATGCTTTCATATAGTCATAAATCATATTTGGTACTTTTCATATTACGTCGCGATTGATCAGGGACTTGATACAAACATTTTTAGATTTTAATCAGAAACGTATTCACCCCCCCTGTACGTTTTCCACAGAAGATAAAGATGGTAGGAAGAATGAGAAAGATGGCTTATTTAATTTGAAAGCAAATGATCAAAGTAGAAAAGCATGAAAATTAAGGAAACAAATTCCAAAAGTTGTTTAGCAAAATGCAGGAAGTTTAGCTGGGTCTAAGAGAGAATAGTCAACTGCACAGAAAATTAGGTAGTCACAGTAAAATTTCCGTGACTTCTGTTGGCGGTCCCATAATTATATGGCGGTCCCAGATATATTAGGGGGCCGCCCCTTATTTATGGGGGCCGTTCTCTGGAGTCAGGAAATTTTTCTAGTTCTTCCTGATTTTCTGTAAATCCTGTACAGAAAGAGTTTCCTATATTCCCTTTTTGCAATCAACTCTATTTCATCATGAATCATCTAATACTCAACAATTAAATTCATAACACTCATCATTCCAAATTCAATCAAAGAAACACATATATGCATATAGACTAATAGATAAGCATGCATATCATCATAGAGGTAATTAGAGTGTGTCAAGTACCATGAAAACAAGTGTTTAGGATGATAAAATCGAAAGATCATCCAAGGCAAATTACGTTGCCCGTACTACATACTAAGTTATCACTAAATAATATAAGTTTAAGTACTTAAGCTTCATAGAGTAATAAGTAATATAATTAATAATGTCATAAAGCACATCTCCATATTGTTCACTTTTTGATATTTCTCCACAAATTTCTAAGGCCTTTCCCGATTGACCTTAATCCACCACGTTGCTCGTCTCGAATCTGAACTTGACGGTTGATGATTTCGGTTTGACGAGTGTAAAAGGGTTCCAAGTGAGGGTCAATGTTAGGTGGGTTTTGAAAAACTTGAGGAACTTGATTGGTTAACGAATTGACATAACGAATGGGGGAAGGAGTGCTTGCACGCGAGGTCCCTTCGCCATTTCCATCATCATCATCATCGTTAAGATGAGAAGAAGATGGTTGGTCAAAGGCGGAAGAAGAAGAAGTGGAGTGACGACCTCTTCTCGTGCCACGATCCTTTCTAGGCTTTCGCTCTTGTTGAGCGGCAAGAGGATTCATGACACGATCGTACAAGACATAAGACTCATTGTTCAATTCAGGATTTTCATTCATGATGACTTTAAACATGTAACACCCCCAAATCTGGGTAGCAGCGGAATATAATGTATATCCGAGGGCGTTACTTCATAGATCAATAGCACAAGATATTGAGGAACGTACCACTAAATCGTATCGCTTTGAAAAAGATACATTTGGATTAAGCAAAATATTGTGTGTTACATAAGCTCATGGCATTCAATTTGTTCAAACGCTAATAATAAAAATTTCGGTTTATAACAATTGTCCCCAAAATGTAATAAGACGCCAAATCTTAAGTGTTGACTGTTCAATTATTGACTTCCAATGTATCTGTAACACCCCTAAAAATGCGTGTCGCATCGGAAGTATGTCCGGGGGAGTTACTTCATAATACACAACGCTAGATACAAGAGAATGACCTCTAAATGCGTCGTTTGAAAAGTAGCCTTGTTGATTTAATCAAAATCTAAATTTGATATAACATTTTGTCCATAATTGCTTATCCACCATAAAAAGTTTTTGATTGTATAGACTCAATGCACATCAGAACCCCGAGCATCTAATTCCCTGAAGAAAAACATGCTTAACAAAGTGTCACATAAAGTTGAGTGAGTTCATAGATTTGTTTAAGTTTAAATGTGAACCATGGTCCTGTGTAATGAGTGTACGGACCATTTAATCCTTAAATGTCCTTAAAAATGTATGTATGATATTTGACCGCAATTGTCAAAAGGATGAATTGCACTTTATTCAAGGCAACGATAAATGTTCAAGGTGTATTAAAAACTATTGATTACCATTACTCTAAGTTGATGAAACTGAGACGTAGACTTGTTATGTTTGCATTTATTCAAGGCACAGTAAAAATGGTACCCATCGTAGGTGTCCCCTCAGAAGGAAACTTTGGCATTAATGAATACCCTTTTGTATACCCATCCACAGGTGTCCCCTCAAGACCCTGGCAGAAATGAAAATCCTTTATAACCTTCACAGGTGTACCTCCAAGAACACTTAGGCATCTCGGAAAATACTCATGTGGATGAATTTTGTTGCCCTAATGGACTCTCACCAAATGTGTTCCGACATGTTATAACATTCGTTACCGGCGATAGCTAGTCACCCGAACGGGGATTGTCAAATCCGATAGATCCTATTCATAACATTCGCGCTCCCCTCTAGTGATTTACAGTTCATGCTCAACCACAGTAATCCGTAATCTAAAGTATAGTTGTGTTTTTACGTTCAAAAATTAAACCAAGTATTGTATCTCCTCGCGAGATATATAAATGAGTATGTAAACTAAACAGGTAATCAACCATGTAAATGAGTTTGTAAGCATTCATGTAAACACGTATGAAATCGACCATGTAATTGAGTTTGCAAACAGATTTCACAAGCATGTTCTCACCCCAAAAATATATGTAAAACAAGTAAAACGTGGGGCTATAAACTCACAATATCCTTTAAAAACAACCACATTGTTATAAGGTAACCGAGTAAATATAAGAGTTTGTAGACAAGCATGTATCCCCCTCGCGGGTTTATAAAACATTCAAAAGATTGATGTTGTTGAACGATTGACAGATAGGCATCTGATATGCTCGACACAACGAAAGACGAAGCGGCTCAATCAAGAAGTTGTTGCAAGGAGCTTAAAACTTAAACTGCCTAAGTACCCACTTAGCTAGGAAAATGAATTTGGGTTTCGATGAATGGTTACATCAAAGCGACACATTGACAAGAAAAAAGTTTTTTTTAGCTTTCAAGATGTAATAGTTTGGTGGTTGGTTAAATAAATTAATTTGGAAATGGTAACGCAACAGTGTGTAAATATATTCTTTATTATTATTAAGTCTAAAAGAATACAACCCTTTATAGAACTCGTTACAGTGAGTTATATAAACAAAATAAAAAACAATCCGAAGATTAATGTGACGTATATAATGCTTTGCAGGTATTATATAATAAGTGTGAGTAAATGATTAAACCAATTAGTTTGACCCGTTTCTGAAATCACCACTTAACTGAATAAAAAGTTCTTATGTAAACGTAATCGTACGTTTTAAGATTACCAATTAAATTAAACATTTTTGTAAAGCTTTTACAATAATTATTATGTTATCTTTTAGCTGACAATTATAAAATATAAAATAATATTTTATAATACTTATATTTCGTATTCCTCGACGGGTCGTGGCTTAAAATGTATGTCTTCGTTTGTAAGTATCGTTTTTCGTTTGTTATCGGGTCATCGTTAAGACAAGTTTAAAAATCTTTATAACCATATAAACTTGTCACTTTTTTATCGGGTTCTATTAAAACAATAAAAAGTTAGTAAAACATTTACTACATATGAAATATTTTATAAATAATTTCGTATGACTTTTCGTTTGTAAAACGATTCCCATATTCATTAAAATCTCAATCGTTTCCTTAATCAATATATGTTGCATTCTGAGAGTGTCAATAATTTCAGCACTCGCGTGTTGTTTTATCTATAGATTTATTTGTTTGTATATCTTAAAAAATAACCAAATAATTAAAACATTTAGATTTGTTTAATCAATATTTAAACCACCAATGTATATAGTATATTATATATATATTAATATATTATATATCGTTTTATAATTTATTTATCTCGTGTTAGTTTATTGTCAGTGTACTAACCAACGAACCCTTGATGATCTTTTGTTGGTGCTCAAACCACGACCTTGTTTTGCTTTCGTTTACAACCCAAAACAAACGGTCCCATTGTCTGTCTTCTCTAAACCAAAACGCACCCTTATTTGTTTTCGTTAACCTAACACTTATACATGATTCGAGGCTACAAAACCAATGACCCCTTGTGCATATTATGAAAACCAAACGCACCCTAATCTGCCAAACGCGCCCTTGTGGCGTTTTAACTAAACCAAACGCACCCATTTCTGTGATAAACACAAACCGAACGCACCCTCGTTTGGGTTCACATAAACCAAACGCACCCGGTTTGTTTTCTAATAAGCTATACGCACCCTAATTCAACTTACCAAACCAACCGCACCCTTTTCGGGGCGTGACTACAAACCGAACGCAACCCTTGGCTGCGAAATACAAAACCAGTCGCACCTTTACGGTGGCTGTGACCACACCAAACGCACCCTTGCTGGTGCAATTATACCAACCAACGCACCCTCGTTGGCTGCCATAAACCCACGACAAACGCACCCTTTTCGGGTGGTGGCTGACCCACGACAAACGCACCCTGAAACCTAGAAAAACCACAAACCAAACGCACACTAACTAGTGCAAAAAAAAACCACTCGCACCCTAATCTGGTGTAAAACAGAACCATACGCACCCTGTTATTATGGTGGTTGTCTCGATGGGAGAAGGTGGCGAGGGTGATGGTACCGTAGAGATGGAGGTGGTGACGGGGAGTTGGTCTTATCGAGGTAGGGTTGGTGGTGGTTTGTGTATGGTGGTGATGATGATGTTGGTGCGTGGCAGCCGTGGTTGATAGCAGTGGTTGCGTCGATGGTGGTTGTTAGGGTGGCCGAAGCCTTGGCCGGAAAAGACGAAGGGGCTGAGATGGTGGCGGTGATGTTGCTGACATCGGAGTAGAAGTGGGGGAATGACGAGGGTGGTAGTGTATGGCGTGGTGGTGGCGCGTGGAGGAGAGTGATGGTGGGGATCGGGTAGATCCGGTGGTGGGGATCGATTTTGGTATCGGCCGGAAAAGTCCGCCGGAAAAGTTTTTCGACGGCGACAATGGTGGTCGGCGGCGGTGGCGGGCGGTGGGGAGAGAGATGAGAGTAGTATGTGTGTGTTTATATTTGTAAAATGAAATAAAAATGATATAAAAGTTTTATTTATATTAAAACTTTTTAAAGTATGTGACAAGTCTCAATAGTTTTGGGTGAATTATGTAAAAAATTTAATATAGTTTTGAAACTTATCGGTTCGGGACTCGTTTGAGCGACTTAACGGACGATTTAAAATACGAAACTTGCGCCATTGTGTTCCAAATCATTATTCGATAAAAATGAGTATTTATTTGATAGTATTTCATAAATATTTGCATAACATTTATAAAAATATTCGTTATTTATTTGGTGAACCGGTTACGTCTCATCAGAAAGTAAAACTAGAAAAAAACTTTTAACCCGCATATTTGCGTTATCAACAAACGTTACTGAATAAAATGATGACTAATTTATTAAATATTTTTATTTAATAAAAAGTGTAAATAAATTATAATTTAATTATTTTCTCGTTTCTAAATCTTACGAGGGCATTTCAGTCACTTTCTGACTGTTTTCGGGTCTCGGTCAAAACTGAAAAGTCGTCAGGAATGTCGTTTTACATCAAATTGCTTTAGAGTCCGAGTTGTGAAAACATGATTTAGTGGTTCGTTTTTTATACGTCAACTATTAATTAATATATATCTTTTTCGTTTTCAAGCCAAATAATTTAAAACTAACTTCCACTTGGGAAATATAATAATAAATATGATTTATTATTTGAAATATGTTCCGAAAATTTTACCGGTCACGCGGTAATTGTTTTTACGAGACAATAAAAGACCAAAAGTCTAAAGGTCAAGTCAGACCCAAAAAGTCAAAGGGAAAAATCGTCATTTAAAATTTCAAAAATTCTCGGATGTTACACAAACAGCTTATTGCAATAAGCTGTAATAAGCAGAAAAGGGCTTATAACTAAAAAGAGAAAAAACGTGTATAAAAGAAATGTGAAGGGAGACTATAACGCAAAAGACCCAAGGGCAGGATGGTGCGTGGTGTGTGTGTTAAAACGTTGGTTGAGGTTTGTGAGGTCCAGGGTTCGAGCCTTGCTCACCCTAGACTTCCCAATTTCCCAATGTTTTTATTTTGCCTAATTTTTTTTATGAAAAGGCTTTATAACTTAAAAATAAGCAACTTTTGAAAAATGACTTTTTATACAAACCACAAATAAGCACGTAAATAAGCTAAAAAGAGTGACAGATTGGCTTAAAAGCTTAAAAGGCTAAAAGGCAAAACTGTTGGCCTATTTTAGACACAATAAGCTAATGAAAAAGCAAATAAGCTAACAACAAACAAATAGCTACACCTAATAAGCATGCAGGAACAAAATAAGCAAAGAAAATGAACTGAAAATAAGCTGAAATGACAGAATCTCTAAAAGTCTTTTAAACTTAAAATTCTAAACTAAAAGTGCTAAAAAGCTTAAATAAGCTCTACCCTAAACCAATTAAGCTAACAGAACTTAAAAACTATCCTAATAAGCAAGATGAAACACAATTTAAGCAATCCTAATAAGCTATAAGCTCATAATTCAAATAAGCAAAATTGGTCAAGACTGCCTAACCAAACAGCCTACAAAGGCACTTTCTAGCTTATTTTTAAGCTAGAAGATGGATCCTTATGACTTAATGGCTTTTACCAATGAAAAGCTTGTTCAATAAGCTCTCTAAAACATCAATCAGAAATCATTTTGAAAATTAAATAATCCATGAAAAAGACTTATGAAAAAGCTATTTTTCCTAAATCCTATCTTTTTGTTGGGCCGTAGGTTTTGACTTGGGTCGGGCTCGGGGTTACTTTGGGCTTTAGCCCGATACATGTGCAATATTAGATTACATAGAACAAGATCGATACCCGTTTCTAGCCTATTACAACAATTACTTAGTAAAGACCGCGATTCCTTGTTCGACTCGATATTTTGAGGCTAACAGGTTGACACCCCCATCCGGGTTTGTAGTGCTTACTTGATTGGAAGTGAAACATACACATTTCATTTGAAGAACTTTAGGTGTCTTGGGATGGGCACCTACTAGGCAACAAACGAACTAACTGTTAAGGCTTCTGTGTCATGAGCGTAGTGCAATAGTAATACTTTTCTTGATATTGTATGCGGTATAATAGTTACAAAAATCTTGTGGTCCACGTTACTTTTTACTTAACGTTAAACCTATGATCTCACCAACTTTATGTTGACCGTTTTAGCATGTTATTCCCGGGTCCCTAGTTGTACTCTCATGGATAGCATTTTGGAGCATCATACTAGAGTCACATTTTGCGGTCTCATGATGTCGAAGATATCTTATATTACTTTAACGTTTGATTGTGAACTAAAATCTACTTTGGTTTATGTTGTGAACTCTTGAAACCTTGTCATTTTTTTAAACTTTTAATTAAATCGAATGTTTATTTTTAGCGACTCATATAGAGGTCGTTTGATATAACTTGTGACTTTGTGCTATGAAAGTCATGCCCTATTATCTTCCGCTGCGATATTTGGGGGTGTGACATAGTTGGAGTTAAAGCTTACTAATGTAAAATCGTATAAAAATACAACAAATTAAATTTACATATATTTTCTGTTTTTATGTGATAATAAATTATATTTTGAAGGGTATTTAAGTAATTTGACTATTTATAAGCCCCTCATAAGCCCTTTTTTCTATGAGATTAAGTGATATGTGAGAAATCACATATCCGTTTTGTACCAAAAATGACCCTTAAAAATATGAAAATGTGTAAAATTATGCTTGTATATGTGTATTTTGTCTTTTGTGAATGTGTAGGTATGGATATTACAAGAATCACAAGAAAAGAGCCAAAAACAAACACGAGACAGAAAGAGTACACAAGAGCCGAGAGTTTGTAAGCAAAGGTCAACAAAAAGTCAACAAAAGTCAACATTGGTCAACCCATGAGAAGACAAAACCTTGAAATTACCAAATGGCCCTTTAATGATAAAACACTTCACCAAAAGTCCCAAAACCAATTACACCGTTAGTCATTTGTTAGTCTAAGGGAATAACGGTCGTTATAGTGTTATAAAAACATTTTCACAAAATCCTAAACCTTTAACCGAGCCCAAAAACAATACCAATGGCCCAAACCCTTTCATATAAAAACAGCCCAAGTCAAACTGGGTCAAACAATGAAATAAGAAAAGAAAAGGGCGGGAATACCCTTTTCACTGTTCACCATCGTCCCAAAATTACCCTGTACCTAAAATTAACCTCGTTTAAGTAAAGTTAACCCTTCTAGATGCCTGTGACGTAAGCAATGACGATTTTGGAATGCCATGTTGGCAATCCCAAGGCCAATCATTGGCTAATCATACATGGAGAGCAATGGACGATCGAGATCAAATTGATTGAAAGCAGTTAAGGATTAAGGGTCAAGATCAAAATCTGGGGGAGCGTCTAAGGGCCTAGAAGCTTCACTCTTGGCATATAAAAGGAGCCACTCACACTCACGATTAGTATCTAGGGTAGAATTTTAGTGTAGCTTTTAGCTTATGTAATTTTAGCTTATTGTAATGTTTTTAGTTTTGATCTCAATTAATGTAACTCTCTTTTCAAGCTTGTATTCAGTTTTCATAATCAATAAAATTTTAGTTTACTTAATGTTCAAATTTCAATTGATGTTTTTACTTTAATACATAATGGTTTAATGAGCTCTCTACTGTTCTATTAAGCTCAATAAGCTTTCAAAATCACTAATAAGCTAGTTATATACTCAGTTAAGCTCTCAAAGCTTAACTGAGCTTTAAAATACTCAAATCCTCCCATTAAATTACCTCAGCTTTTAAATGGAAGGGAAGCCAGTTGTGGAAGGGCTTCCAGGACCTTACCAGCTTATCATTAGATAAGCTGGAGCTTGTTGAGTAGCTTTTAAAAGCATTAATAGCCTTGTTTGGTGCAGAGGCT
>BQNB010058691.1:0-37650 GCA_026074375.1 Tanacetum coccineum
ACGAGCTATAACAATAACAACATGTTCAGCAACAAGATGATCAAGCTCAACTCCAACCCAAAACAATTGTTGATAATGTTCCCAATGCTATGTCTGATGGAGATGTATTCGAGAACCCATTTGCTCCACCATCCACAAGTGTTGTTGAATCATCATCTTTACAATATGTGGATCCATCGAACATGCATACGTTTTATCAACCGTACCAACATGATTATCAATAGACTAAGGATCATCCCTTTGAACAAGTGATAGGAGAACACTCACAACCTGTGTTGACAAGAAATCAGTTATGAACCGATGGCAAAATGTGCATCTACGCACTAACTGTGAGCACTATGGAACCAAGAAATGTCAAAGAGGCTATGACCGACCATGCATGGATTGATTCAATACAAAAAGAGCTTCTCCAAATCAAAAGACTTGATGTGTGGGTGTTAGTTCCTCCTCCGAATAACATAAAACCCCTTACTTTGAAATGGTTATTCAAAAACAAGCATGATGAAGAGAACACGATCATCAAAAACAAGACTCGTCTGGTTGTAAGAGGGTACCGTCAAGAGGAAGGAATAGATTTTAAAGAATCCTTCGCTCTAGTTGCTAGGATGGAAGCTATCAGGATTTTTTGGCATACGCGACACACAAATCATTCATTGTATTCCAAATGGATGTGAAAACTGCTTTCTTACATGGTTCGTTAAAAGAAGACATGTGTGTGTGTCAACATGAAGGTTTCATCGATGCTGATCATCTAAGTCATGTCTACAAGTTAAATAAGGCACTTTATGGGTTAAAGCAAGCACTGAGGGCATGGTACGATGAATTGTCAAAGTTTCTCCAACGGAATCACTTTAGCAAAGGCACTATTAATCCTACGTTGTTTATAAGACGCTTTGACAACGACATCTTATTGGTATAGGTCTATGTAGATGATATTATCTTTGATTCTACAAACCCTAGGTATACCCAATAATTTTCTGACCTTATGGAAAGCCGCTTTAAAATGTCGATGACGGGGGAAATGACGTTTTTTCTTAGTTTACAAGTTAACCATTTCCCCCGTGGCATCTTCATAAACCAGTCCAACTACGTGTTAGAAATCCTTAAAAAATATGGAATGAAAACTTGTGATCCCATTGGTACACCAATGAAGATCAAAGACAAGCTTAACCTTGACAAAAATAGGACTCTAGTCGATGCAACAAAATATCATAGCATGATTGGTGCCCTAATGTATCTTACGTCAAGCAGACCGGACATTGTACATGCTACTTGTTTATGTGCTCGGTACCAGGCTCAGCCAACCGAGAAGCATCTCAAGGAGGTTAAAAGGATCTTTTGTTACCTCAAGACTCCTTCAAAAGTACTTCCGGTGGAACTCAATTCTTAGGCAAAAAGCTAGTGGGTTGGTCATCAAAAAATCAAGACTATACGACGTTGTCAACCGCGAAAGCAGAATACATGTCTCTATCCACGTGTTGTGCCCAAGTCATTTAGATGTGGACACAGTTAACGGATTATGGATTTTACTTTAACAATATTCTTATGTATTGTGAATATAAGTCAGCCATAGCCATATCCTCAACCCGGTCCAACACTCAAGAACAAAACACATCGCCATTCATTATCATATCATCAAGGAGCACATAGAAAAGGGTACCATAGCCCGAAGATATCTGCCACCCGTCCAACACTCCAAGAACCAAACACAAAGTCGTGTCCCTACCATTTCAAAAGGCACACGTAGAAAAAATTAAACTGTATTTTGTCAACACTGATTATAAATTGCCCGACCTTTTCACCAAAGCCCTTCTAGTGGATAGGTTTAACTATTTGGTTCATCGCCTTGGTATGCGCAGTTTGTCTCCACAAGAGCTTGAACGTCTTGCAAAGTTACACTAATTCTTTGTATATATCTATCAGAAAACAAAGTACAAAAATATAAAACCTATAAAAGCAAAATACAAAATCAAAAAAATTTAAAAATACCAAAAGTAATCTTCTCTGACATGTCTCTCATAAATCAATAACATTTACGCACCTAGAAATGTTGATTAATATTGACGTGGGTGTATAAATAAAGTTCGAGCGATAGTTTCTAAATGTTTTCAAAACATGTCTCTTCAAATTTTCTCTACGACTTTTAAGTAAATGTTAACTTAGGACTCGGACCTCAAAGAAAGGAAAATGTTCAATTATGCACATTATTCCTAAACAACGGGAAATTCATATCTTCTCGGTCTTGAGCAAAGTCATATAAACATTCAAAGTTTTGAATGCTCAAGAGAAGTTCAAAGGAAAATGATGTTTAATAAGATATATATCTCATATATTTTCCTATTGAGCAAAAAATTTCAAGATATTTTTCAAAAAGAAATTTCAAAATCATTCAAAATTATGTACTCAACAAACTCTCACTCCAAGTTTTCACAATAATCTTTATTGAGGGGGAGTATAATTTCTGTTGATCCCAATAGAATAGATCTTGCTTAGCTTGTATAAGGCTAAGTTGTGTTGAATAAATCCAAAACAACAATGATAGAAACTTTGATTGTGAATATCAAAGATTATGCGGAATCTAGTCAGTGATACTAAGAAAAATTTCAATGAAACAATAATGAACAAGATCAGTAACAAATAGTTTACCAAACTTCCAGCCTCAATATAATACGAACACTCTTAATAGTGTTAGGGTTTACAAAACCTTGAAGCTAATCAACTTAGGTTAAACTATGATGAGAGATGTATATGAGATATATGAGATATATATAACCTAATGCCCCAAGACCTCCTTTTATACACCAAGGAGTCCTACTAGGCTTAAAATCCATTCCTATTATGATCATGATCTTTTCCTTAATTATCTATCTTAACATATATCTAATAAGCAATACTAATCAATACAACAGTACTAACTTATACAAACAGTGTTAACTTGAGCAGCATCAATATTACTCTAACAGTAGTAACCAACACTAACAGTAGTAACTATTGTGCTAGCAGTACTAACTACTTAGAATATTTTCTTTAGTCTTCAACAACAGTAGAAACTATAACCAGCAGTAGTAACTTCAACAACACTAAGAAGTCTTTTAATCTCAACAATCCTCCCCTAAACTTGATGTTCATCTTTTGAATCTTCAAGTTTCTTGATTAAAAGCTTTATCTTCACTAGGAGGATGTATCCAAACACTTCATTTCTTCTTGGCCAGTTTAGTCATTAGCTTAAGAAGCTGATAACATATTTCATTTCAATAATCAGCTTGCATCTTCTTATTTAGCATCTCAGTGATTGTAGCAGGTGTAAGATAATATGTCTTCTCTACCAGCATATAAATATGCATATTTTGAAATCTCACAAAATGAGCTCTACAAGAATCATATAGCTTCCAAAGCAGTATTTCTTCTCCTTGCAGATTCATCCACGCTGCATCTTCTTTATGAGGCTCAAACATCACCTTCAAATTACCCCATAAAACTCTTTCATATGCTTCCTCTAGCATTTTATATCCATGCTTAGCCTTAACTAACTTCCATAGATTTTCCAAGTCTTCTCTGTCAAACTCTTTGAGCAGTTGACTATACAATAAGTATGTCTTGGCACTTGCATCAGCTCTTATTATTTCATAATAGCCATTCCTTCCTTCTCTATGAATCTGGAAACCTACAATGGGTGCAGGCTTGGTAGTTAGAGGTATAGCATTGATTGCCACTTCTTCTTCTGAAACAATCTCAAAGCATTATTTAAGATCTTCTTTATCTTTATCATCATCATCTACCTTTTGCTTCTTGGTAGACTCTTGTTGAAGATCCTCCCCTGTTCTCTTAGAACTTCCTTTTGCTCTAGTCTCACTGCCTTCTGCTCTATCTTTCACCACTTCAGAATCCATAGGTATAAATGAGTCTATCCAACCCATGGTCTTGTCAAAAGCCTTCTAAACTTCATCAAAGCTTTTGTTCTTCAACTGATTATGAGTAAATCCAGCCATGTTCTTCAGATAAGTACATATTTGATTCCTCTTTTGAGCTTTGGTTAGTGGTTTTCTTCTCTGCTCTTCTGCTCTAAGTCTTGCAAAATGCTTCTTCCTTTTATCCATGAGCTCCACAAACAATCTTGACTTTTCTTCAATAGTTAACTCTCCTTGCTCTGCTGCCTGTAATCTTGCAGCTAGCTCATAATCTGCATCTATCATAGCTTGAACATCATCTCATTCAGCAATGTTTGCATCTTCTTCTCTTTACTTTGCCAGCCTTTCCTCTTTCTCTAGTTCAGCTTGTAACTGAACTTGTAGTCTCTGAGCAATTTCCTTATCAAAGTTGATCTGGTCCTTTTTCTTTAATGGCTTTTCTTGTTCAACCATTTTACCCTTACCTTTGTCTTTAGGATCATGTTATTGAGGTGGTACTGTTGGCCTTGTAGCAGTCTTACTAGGTTCTTTCATAACCACTCCTCTTACCTTTAATTTCTCACTTCTCATCTTCACAAGGGTTTGAGCAATTATAAGATCTTCATATTCAAAATCAGTTGTTGTTGTTGGAGGATTACTTGGTTCAGAAGTAGTAATATTTTCACCAGCAGTAGTAAATGGTGCACTGGCAGTATTAACTTCAGTACTAGCAGTATTAACTGCATCATCAGTAGGAACTTCATCTGCAGCAGCAGAAACTTGCTCTGCATCTCCTTCAACATCTTTATCAGCTTTATAAACTTGTTCAATAGCTTCATCCATAACTGCATCAAGATCTTCATCAACATCACTTGCTGCAAAGATTAACCTTTGTTTCAAATTCCTCCCCTGTTTGGATGCATCCTCCTCACCCAAACTTCTTCTTCTAGAGGTACCAATCTTGAATAAATTCATCTCTGAAGTTTTTGACTTCCTTTTTCTTTCCAACTTCTTAACTATCTTCTGCAAATTAACAATTTCCTTTGCTTGAGCAGTCTTTGTTATCTCCAAGTCAAGAACCCTTTCAGACAATTTTGTACAGATTTTCATCAATTCTTTAAGTTCAATTCTGTCCTCATCACTTTGAGGTGTTTTAACTCCTCTGAGTGGTGAATCATAGGACTGTTTAGAAAAAATCTCAAACCTAGTTTGAGCAGGCCTGTCCCCCATAGTTTCTTGGCGCCTGGGTCTACCACCTAAACCAATTCCTCGAGGAAGTAGAACACTAGGCATTGCCGTGCATTGGGTCCTATTGATGTTACCATTGTTCTGCTCTGCATCTAAGCTAGTAGCAGTAGTGGCAGCCCTTTTCCACACTATCTTCCCTCTCCTCATGGACAGCCTCATCTGCAACAAGGGTAGTAGGCTCACTAGACTGAGGAATCTTAGTGACCTCTTTAGGCTTCCTACGTTTGAATGTCTTTTGGGGTTGAGATGATGATGGAACAGTGATTGGTTCTTTATTAGAGGGTTGAGCAGATGTGGATGTGTGTTGGGGATCTGTGGGTTGTCCTGACCCTTCACACATATCTGTTTGTTGTTGTATCAGCATAGTCTCAAAAAGTGGTGTTATTTTCTCAAAAAAATCTTTTCCTTGCCTTCTTATATTTGCAAAAATCTTTTTAGTATGAGAAGGTGTATCATAAACATCATTAACTTCTAAAATATTTTCAATTTGGTTGTTCAAAAACAGTTGTAAAAACCTTGGATACATTAAAAACTTTTTAGAACTATCCAAGTTCCTCATCATACCATCAAAAATCAATTTAGAAAAAATAAACTTTTGATTCTTAGCCAAACATATAACTGTTGATGTTATATTAGTACCAAATTCATTTTAAGTAGTTGATTTAGAACTTAAACATTGTAAGATGGTATGAATTAGATACTTCCATTAAGGGGAAAAGTAAGGTTTATAAAAAGTAAGTTTCTCAAAAAGCTTTTCATATCCCATCAAATGACGGTTTTCAAAAATTTCAGTGTTTGTTAGACAAGCAATACCATTCTCATCATTAAATTAAAGATCTCTCCTCACAGATGATTCTGATATTACTATTTTCATGCCCTCAACCTTGGCATGAATCTGTGTTTTGTTATTGACTGTTTTGATCTTAGCAGTAGACCAAAACTATTTATTACAAGAAACATAAAGAGTAGGACTAACTGTCAAGGCATACCTTATGGGGTTAGCATTCAGGAAGTCTAATATCTCAGGAAAATCATCATTCTCCATAGATTTTTCCAAGTAAGCAACCATATTATGTGAGTCAACAAATTTTAATCCCGCCATTGATGTCGAATTATTTTTAGAATCGATAATGAAATTGATTTAGGGTTTGTGAATTGAGAGTATTAGAATGATTAAGAACAATTATGGTGTGATCGAATGCGCTTAAATAGGTAATAAAGGAAACCTACAAGCGAAGTATCCATTTTATAGACCAAAAATACCCTCAGCAGTTGTAACTCCAATTGTAACTTAGCAGTAGTAAGTTAGCCTGGCAGCACTAACTTTTTCCCAGCAGTACTAACTTTCGCCCAGTAGTACTAAGTAATGCCCAGTAGCATTAACTCTTGAGTTACCAGTTTTAACCCCAATTCCATCCTTAGCAGCTTTTCCACCCCATTTCAATCATCATTTGTGTATAATTCGCTGCATATTAACACAATTAACCTCTCCTCAATCATTACTTCAGAGGTTAAGCATTCCAATACTTACAATCAGATATTGAAATCTGCTAACATCAAATGCTTTTGTGAGCGAATCTGCAACATTCTGATCTGTGTGAATCTTGATCATCAGAATAAGCTTCTTCTCATTAGAATCTCTGATAAAGTGACGCCTAATCTCAATGTGCTTTGTCTTTGGGTGAAAAACAGGGTTTTTCACTATGCAGATAGTACTCTCATTATCAATATGAATCTTAGTCTGCATAAAGTTATATCCATAATCCAGCAATTGATTTTGGATCCAAAGCACCTGTCCACAGCAATTGGAAGCAGCGATATACTCAGCTTCAGTTGTGGAATTAGCAACAACAGTCTGCTTCTTGCATTGCCATGAAATCAACCTGAACCCTAGGAACTGACAACCTCATGTTGTGGATTTCCTATCTAAACTTGCTCCTGCATAGTCACTATCAGTATATGCCACCAAATCAAAAGGTGAATCCTTAGGATACCAAAGTCCCAACTTAGGTTGACCTTTTAAATATCTAAAGATCCTTTTCACAGCATGAAGATGTAAAATTTTAGGATTGACTTGGAATCTTGCACAAACACATACTGCAAACATAATATCAGGCCTTGAATAAGTTAGATGCATCAATGATCCAATCATGGATCTATACAAGTATTCATCTACATCTTCTCGTTTTTCATTCATGAGCAAAGTCTTGTGGGTCTCCATAGGTGTGCTTGTTGTCTTCACATCAGAAAAACCAAACTTGTTCAAAATCTCATTCACATACTTGTCTTGACTAATGAAAATCCCATCTTCCTTCTGCTTCACTTGCAGACCTAAGAAAAATGTGAGCTCTCCCATAGAACTCATCTGGAACTTCTTATGCATCATCTTCTCAAACTCAGTACACATCTTCTTCCTTGTAGACCCAAAAATGATATCATCAACATATACTTGAACTAACAGAATATCACTTTTGTCCCTTTTGATAAACAAAGTCTTGTCTATCTTTCCTCTCTGAAACCCATTGTCCAACAAATAAGTTGACAAGGTTTCATACCAAGCTCTGGGAGCTTGATGCAGTCCATAAAGTGCCTTTTCTACTTTGTATACTCTGTCAGGGAAGTCTGGGTCTTCAAAACCAGGTGGTTGACAAACATAGACTTCCTCTTCAATCTTACCATAAAGAAAAGCACTCTTGACATCCATCTGGTACACCACAAAGTCTTTAAATAAGGCATAGGCTAAAATTAGCCTAATTGCTTCAATTTTGGCAACAGGGGTAAAAACTTCATCATAATCAATCCCTTCTTCTTGTGTGTACCTTTGTGCAACCAATCTTTACGTTTCATGTCGTTAATGCACAATACCTCTTTCATCCTTTTTGTTTCTTAAGACCCATTTAGTTCCTATAGCTCTTTTTCTATTAGGTAACTCCACCAAAGTCCAAAAATTTGAATTGTAGAAGCTTTTCCTGCATAGCTTCTATCCAGTTTGGATCCTTCAGTGCTTGAACTACCTTTTGGGTTCTTCTTATGATAAAAAGTAAGTAAACAAGCCTATTTCCCCGCCAAAGTACTTTATTGGGTCTGTTCCTTAGCCCACTGCCCCAATTTCAACTAAACAACCATGGTTCTCCAAATTCTTATATTCTTCTTGTTTGTGAGGTTCTGGAATTAAAATTCTCTGTGATAGTTAGATAAGGACTGTAAAGCATTAAATGCATCTAAATTGTTCATGTTCTGCTCTGCACCACATCTTCATCATCTATTTGAAGGTTATGTTTACATCAAAAAATATCTTCTAAAATTAGGCATATTTGGTCTTCAGTACATCCAGTCAAGACTATATTCTCCTCGTCGCAATACAACATTATCCTCTATGCTAGCAAGCAAATTATCAGTTTGGACTAACAGTTATTTAATAATGTTAGTGTGTTGGACATTGCATCCTTTTCTTGATTAACTATTGGCTTTTTCTTTTTTCTGTACCTTGGATACTCACTATCTTTCATGTCCTTGGATGCTTCAGCATCGTGCTTTTCCTCATCCCCTGATGGTTTGAATCCACCATCAGGAGAATCCTTGTGGTACTAGATGAGGAATTGTGGATCTCTGAGCCCGCATAATGGTCGCAGTATGTAATCTTTGCATGGTACTATGCTCAACTCTAACATTTTACCTACCATTAGCACTGTGCTTTTGTACCTGCACTACTATTAGATTGATTCCCTGCAACAATTGGCTTATAGTTCATAGATTTTGTTAGTGCATCTATATCAAAAAGCCAATTAGGTCCACTTCCTGCAATATTAAGTGTATTCTCACAGAATTGAACATGCAGGTTCTCTTCTACTATCATAGTTCTACTATTGAATACTTTGAATGCTTTGTATGGTAGAGAATCCTTCAAAGAACCCCTCAATTCAGCCTTTCCATCAAATTTTCTAGGTGCGATATCTATGGTATTAAGGATTGTAACAGGACACCCAAATGGTCTCGTGAAGCTTAAAGCAGGTTTTCTACTTAGAAAAAGTTCTATTAAACAAAAAAAAAAGATATTTACAAAGGTGGATCTTGTTGTGAGGCTTGATTATAATACTCTATTTGGACATTAGCAAAGCAGTATTTAATGCTTCAGCCCGGAAAGTTTAATTGTTCGCGCAACTTTTATATTCAGCTAGCTAGTCTTGCGCCTTTATTAGCTTGGTCCTATTTTCCTTTATGTAATCTATTTGTTGTAGAGTCCTACATGTAGCATACAATAAATTACCTCTTAATACACGTCTTTCATATTACAGAACTTATTTCATGAACCCTATTTCTTGAATTCAGTACCATTGTCACATTAATCACCTTTTCACCCTAAGGTTTATTAGTCGCGCTCAGTCGCGCACTCGAGCGCTTCGCTCTCATGTTTTAAGGATTTCACTTGTTTCATCCTTCTCGCGGCTAAAAAGAAATACCAACTAAACCTACTAAAATCATCTGTGACAACTAGGCAGTGCATCTTTTTCATTAAACTCTTTACAAATGTTGGGCCAAACAAATCCATGTGCAACATTTGTAATGGCTGGCTGATTGAACTGACTGTTTTGGTCTTACAAGAAGCTCTAGGTTGTTTTCCCTTCTGACAAGCAACAAAGGTTTGATTAATTTCAAAAAGTTTTAAAGGTAAACCTCTTACAAGGTTTCCCTTAACCAGTTTATTTATAGTTTTGAAATTTACATGTCCAAGCCTCTTATGCCAAAGATTAGATTCATCTGGTGTGGCTTTTGCAAAGAGATAAGTAAGACCTCCTTGAGGAACAACATTCTTTAAATCAACACTGTACATGTTATCCTTTCTAGAAACTTTAAACAAAACATGACTTTCATTAGTTAACTTAAAGTCTGGAGACAAAACAACACATTCAGTATCAGTAAAAAGAACACTATTCTTCTTGTTACACATTTGTGAGACACTGAAGAGGTTAAAGTTTAGTTCCTTTACAAAATACACATCTTCAAAATCCAATTTACCAGTTCTTATTTTACATTTCCCAGTAATTTTCCCTCCTTTAGAATTACATCCAAAGGCAACAAATCCTCCATCAATTTTTTTCATAATCTATAAGATAAGATCTATTTCCTGTCATGTGCCTAGAGCATCCACTGTCAATCACTCCTTTATCCTTCAACTCTTACTGTGGATTGCCCTGCACATAATGGTAGGAAAATTAGTTTCTTTTAGGGACCCAAGCCATTACTGACTTGGATCTACCTTATGCATCAATATAGTTAAATCTTTTAAAGGACATTGATGCACCATTGTTTCTGGAGACATGGTCTAAAACTTTATGCTTTGGTCTCCAAACTCAACTTGCTAAGGCCTTAACATCATTTTTCTTGTTTCCCTTAACAGCACTAAGAACTGCTTTTGGCCTAGCAGTATTAACCCTTGTTCCCTTAACAGTATTAACCTTTTTAGTGAAATTACGGTTATTAGCTGCTGTTATTTTGTTAAAAGGCCTTTTAGTAGTTAAATATGCATTATTAATAACATTTTTCATGGGTCCTGCATTATTCACTGTTGTTCTTGGTTGAACAGTATTAACTGGTATAGCAGTATTAAGTGAAATTGGGCCAGACCTAGTTAAGACTATTCTTGGAACCGTGTTTCTTTTTGGACTGAGGTGAGTTAATTTAGAGAAATTCTGGTTGTTCACCCTTTGAACATTGGTCCAAACTGGTTTTACAAATCTTCCATTATTATACCAGTTATTGCAATCGTTCTTCAAATGATCAAAACTACCACACAAATGACAAGCTTTGTTGAACATCTCAAAATCATTCCCTAATTTTTGAGACATTTGTTGAAATCATTCCTTAATTATTGAGACACTCTGGTTCCGATTATCTCTTTTCCCTCTAAGGGACTGTGTGATGTTTTGCCATCTTTTATCAACTGATGTGTTCCTAGGAGATTTTACTTGCTTAGTAGACTTAACAAAGTTTATCTTAGCAAAACTAGGTTTATTAAACATCTCAACAGTTTTACTCATAGGCTTATCTTCTTCCTCACTTTTAGATACCCAATCCTCAATATTAGGGGTCCATTTTATTTTCTAGCAGTCTTAGGTTCATTAGACTCAATATTAGGCTTTTCAACTACAGACTCACTAATAGACTCATTCACATCAACAAAATTATCTAGACTAGGATAAACTAAATCAAGTTTTGGTGGCATAAAATTCCTAGTATAGAGTGGTGGGATAGCAGTATACCCTAATCCTATTTTACACTTATCTATTATCTGACTATCTAGAAGTTTACTTAGGCTTTTTGATGAATTTACAAATTTTTGTACTGTTAGTTGAACCTCGTCTTTTCTTTTGTAGCCATCTCTAACTTCCTTTTAAGCTTTGTAATATCTAAATCTCTTAAATAGATTTCACGTTTTAAAAGTTTTATATCTTCCTCATACACAGACTCATTTTTCTTAAAGACTAACAGTCTAGCTTTTACATATTCTAAACAAGTTTTATAAGAGACAGCACTAATCCTAGATGTTCTTAAGTCTTTAACTAATTGTTCATTTTGTTCTTTTAGATCTTTTACACATTCTAAACAAGATGAACAACAATTTGAGTCATTAGATACCTCAGAGTTTGTAGAAGAACTTGAACTTGTTGAAGAATAAGCCATGAGAGCAAAGTTGGTTAGACCTTCTTCTACTTGGTCACTCCAATCATAGCCAAAGCCATCATACTAAGACACTAAAGCATTTGAAGTAGTTTCCTCAACTGGCTCAGTCCTTCTGGTAGGCTCCCTATTCCTGCTGTCTTGATTCCTGGGTGCCCTGCACTCCCTTGCAAAATGTCCTCTCTTGTGGCAGTTGAAACACTCCACTTTAGACTTGTCAAACCCAATTCTTTCTTTGTTGTCCATGTCCAGCTTCCTTCCATTATTCTTCAGGAATCTTCTTCCCTCATAGTCAGCATAGCAATGTTCCACCTCAAGTCCATCTCTTCTAGATCATCAAGATGGATTTGTTGTAGATCTTCATTATCAAGCTATGGAATACTTGGTTGGCTAGCAAAGAAGGAATAAATCACAACATCACTCAAATTTTCAACAGTTGTTGAGCTATCAGCAGCACCCTGAGTGCTAGCAGTATTAACACCCTGAGCAGTATTAACTGCTCTAGTTGCACTGTTAGTGCTGCTAGAGGACAGAAAGGCTACATTGTGTGAGTTTGTGGTTGAGCTAGATGTCCCCTTGACCTCTGATTCATAAGCCTTCAGGTTGTTGAAGAGGTCATCCAAACTCAATGTCTCAATCTCTGGTTTGTTCCTCCACACAATAGTATGCATAGTCCATTCTTGTGACAAACTTCTCAAGAACTTCTGATTGATGTCTTCTTGAGGGATAACTTCACCATGCATCTCCAGTTGACTAATTAGCTTTTGAAGCCTTTCATAGGTTTGCTCAATCACTTCTGTGCTGGATGCAGCAAAGTTTTCATATTGCTGCTTCAGAAGATTTTTCTGAGTTTTCTTTGTAGCAGTATTACCTCCAAATCTGTTCTCAATAGCCTGCATCAGTGTCTTAGCATCCTTGTATGAGTTGAACTTTAATTGATGCTCATTAGGTAAGGCCATCAACAAAGTGCTTCTTGCCTTCAACTCTGCCCTTCTTTGTGCCTTCTCTTCAACACTTGTAGGAGGGATAACAGTCTCCTTACCATCAACAGTTTTTGTTACTATGGGTGCATTACCATTTTCTAATGATCTCCCATAGAGTGTAATCAATGCACTTGTAAGGCACTGCACCATCCCTCATCGTCCAAGATCATACTCAAACAGGTTAGAGTATAGGAGCTTGATGTTTTAAGTAGATATGAGAATCCATTCATCTTGAAAAAAGTAATCTTGTGTGTAAGTAAAGTACTTTCTTATTCAAAGCTTCTCATAAGCTCTGATACCTACTTTTGAGTCCACTAGAATATGATCTTGCTTAGCTTGTATAAGGCTAAGGTTGGGTTTTTTTTTTTTTTATAAAATTGAATAAATTCGAAAAACCTATATAGCCACTTTGATTGTGAATATCAAAGAACTAATGCGGTAATCTATCAATGGATACTAAAAAAATTTCGAAATGAAACCATTATGAATAAGATCAATAACAAACAATTTACCAAACTTTCAGCCTCAATATAATACGAAGACTCTTAATAGTGTTAGGGTTACAAAACCTTGAAGCTATGACAATTCTATGAATGACTCGATTTGATACTTTGATACTGATACACATAGAATTCTATACCCTAGGTCCTCCTTTTATACACCAAGGAGTCCTAATGGGATTACAATATTTTCCTAAGTTATCATGATCTTCTAAACAAATAACTTATACGTATCTTTTACAAAAATATCTCATACATATCCCACAAGCAATCTTTTCTCTTTTCTCCGAGCTGTCCTTTTAGCAGTTGTAATCTTTTAGCAGTTGTAACTTGTAATCCATCAGCATTAACTTTCAACACCAACAGTAGTAACTTTTGTACCAGCAGCACTAACTGTGTACAAGCAGTATTAACTACTTAGAAAGTTTTCTTCAATCTTCATACTAACTTTACTCTAGCAGTACTAACATTACTAGCAGTAGTAACTAGCAGTAGTAACTAGCAGTAGTAATATGCACTAGCAGTAGTAACTAGCAGTACTAACTACTTAGCATATTTTTCATTAAGATTACTAACAGCACTAATTTATGCTTAGCAGCAGTAACTAAAACCTTAACAGCATTAACTTCAAGAAGGCTTTTAATCTCAACACTTGTATTGTTCTAACACACACACATAATTATATTCTTTTTATAAACACATAGTATTTTACAAAAGATGTGTGTTGTATTAAAATGGTTAGTAAAATCATTTATATACTCATAAAATGTCAAAAACTATGGAACACACTATGAAAATCTTACAACTAGTCTTAGGATTAATGGAACACACTATGAAAATCTTAATTTCTAATCTTTTAAAAGAGTGTTCGCGAGGGTGCAATAAAAGATATCGGATATATAATAACTATCAACCACATTATTCAAAACTAGTAGATTGATATTATTTATCGAATCTAAATGACCAAGTTTTCGAGTATGGACAAGAAATCGGATTCTTATATCTGTCTACTTAAGATTATATCAAAATGTAACAAGAAAGTAATATATTAAACCTACATACTCACTCACACTCGATTGATATAAAAAATAACGACCTCCTTTACCAGACGATATGAATATTCCATACTTAATCATGAACTCAAAACATGTGTAGATGATGTCATATGAGTCTACTTGTCAATTGTTATGTCTCCAAATATTTGGCAAATATAAGCTAAATTACACAAGAAGTAGGTTCGATGACTTGAATGTTTGATGTCTAAAAATATTCAAGTAATTACCCTTGCAATGCAATTGGTAAAATCGTCATCTACCGTAAAAGCCAAACATGAGCAAATGCAGCAAAATATGTTTACTTTGCTCAAACAATTCAAAACTGCATAACTCAAAATCCAATTATCTTCTCATCAAAACTTTTTGGCTTACCTTTACCAACTAAAGCCATAATATTTTCTATATACCAAATGAGAACCCTTTTAAACAATCAAATTAGAACTAGGAAATAATTTGAACACATTCCATAAACTACATTATCGTGCTTTCTTGAATAAGTGATCGTAAGAGATTTCCAATATTATGATGAATTATTATTCAAACGATAATGCAATATCATTATTCATTATAATTATAAAATTAGAATATAAACATGAAATCGAGACTAGGATCTATCTAGATCATGAAAATATCAATCAAATGAACATAAATATTTTTCCTTTTCTCCATGTTTAACCATCCTCGGTTTTATATGAAATCACAAAGTCGATTGCAAGACAACAAGATTAGTCATCAAATTGCAACTCACACATGGAATGAAGATGTTACATTAAGTCTAAAGTGATCAAATATTTATGTTATTAGCTATGGTCAAATTATACATGCTAAACTTAACACTATCTCCATCGGGAAACTTATAAGTACTCTAACTTGAAAAGCAAGACTTGGATGTCATTTCCGAAAACTTGATAAGTGTAAAATACACATATCTGTTTATACCAAAAATGACCTTAAATGACCCAAAACATACTAAAAATGCCAAAAATATACTTGTTTTGTGTATGCAGGTACGATAAGACAAATATCACAAGAAAACCATCAAAAACGGGCAAACACGGACACGGGAAACGGAAGAGCACAAGAGAAGCCAAAGATTCAAAGCCAAAGCCAGAAAAAGTTAAGCTTTAGTCAAAAGTGGTCAAAAAGTCAAATAAAGTCAACTCTCAGTCAACTTCACTCAACTAGTAATGGTCAACAAAGTCAACTCACTAGAAGACAAAACCCCAAAATGTTTCAAATCAACCCTCCAAGTTTCAAAAGTTACAAAAATGGTCCTTTAATACCTTAAATGGGCCTTAAACCCTTAAATACCCTACCGGATCCAAAAGCCCAAATTAAAAGTCCATTACCCTATCCCAATTCCCTTTTATAAAACCACAGGGACTTTGCCTGCCAAGTTTGAAAGTTATTTTACACTAAAACGTATGATAACCAAAGACAAGGACCAATTTTGCCATTTGCCCAAAGTTTAAAACAAAATACCCGCTTTACAGTTTAAAAAAAGGCGCAAGAAACATTTACTGTCATCGTCTTCCCATTTTTCACTCCTCAATCAAAATCAAGGAGTTTCTTAATTGGTAGGCCTAAAAAGGACAATCATGGAGTCCTATAACATGATGGGCAGGGTCCAAATCAGTCATCTTTAGCCTCATTAGTCTCACTTACAAAGAAGAAACACAACGTGGATGTGGGAAAGCACACAAGGAATGATGGATTTTTGCTCTACTAACCTCTCACCAAAACAAGCACAAATGTCACAAGAACATGAAGTGGCAGCTAGGCGAATCCGTGTGAGATGAAAAAGTGACCAAGGGCCTCAAAAATCATATCCAATAGATTGGAAATATGTACGGCAAGATCAAAAGGAGCGTGTGAAATTGCAAGGGAGGCTAGAATCAACAATCAACTTAGGCATAAATACCCTCACTCTATCACAGCACACAAAGGAAGGTAGTTAGTAGCTTTTTAGTGTAGCTTTACATTTCCTTTTAGCTTAATGAAATTTTTTTTGTAATTCCCTTTTCAAGGTAATGTAATCAAAGTTTTTAAGTGAAATGAAATTCAGTGTTTTATTCGTCACAAGCTATCTCTTATCTCACCTATAATTTTCATTTGTCCTCAATTGGTTAAGCTAAAATGCTATATCGCTCAGTATAGCTCTGCTCAGTTCTCATAGTCTATAAGCTCATGATTTGAGCTCATTCATCCCTTAATAAAAACTTTAAATCCTAAAATTATTTAATACCTTAACTATTTTGGACTTGTGAATCTTTTGAAGGGAGACCTATCATGGAAGGGTCTCCAAGGACTATTACTTGACTGGCTTTATCTATGATAATCCAAAAGCCTAGTAGAGAAATAGCTCTAAGGAGCATGTTAACTTCAGTTAAGCGAAGCTACTTGTAATTTGCTTATGAAATTCCGATGTCTTTTAATTTCTATGTTAATTGCCTAATATTGCTTATTATTTTTAGATGCTTATTTGCATATTAAAAAGTGGCTTATCTGTTTTCTAGCTGCTAATTTAAAGTTTTAATATTGTTAATTAGGTCTTATTCATCATCTGTATTTTAGCTTAAATATTTAGATCATAGTAAGGGTTTTTCATTTTCTGATCTTAAAAACATATAAAAACCAAAAATATTAGTTAGCAACTAGTGTAGATCTTTAAATTCAGCTTTAATAATTGTTGATTTATGCTTATTAGGGGTAATATAAGCTTTATGATATCTGGTATTAAGGTCTTATTCATTAGATTATCATCTTAGTTGCTTAATCAAATCTGTCAAGTAGTTAAAGGAGTGTTTGGATTTAGCTTGTTTGACCTCTAAAAGTCAACACTAATTGGTAGTTTCTCTTTGGATAGTTAGAGTTTTATAGTTGAGCAAGTTTTAAAAAGAATTTGATGATTAGTTTTAGCTTAAAATCAGTTTTAGGCTTAATTTTGTCTTCCTGCACCAGGGGAGGTATTAACCTTAAGCTTTGTTGTGGGATTTTGATTTTGAGCTTCTAGGCTTTAGACTTGTGTTGCATTGTCATAAGACACTCTCAATAAGAGTGTTTAGTGTAGGTCTTTACACTTTAGTTACCAGCAATTTGGTTTTGTGCACTTGCCAAGTGCATCAGCATACTAACAGTAGTTACACTGCTGTCCCCTTTTCTTTATGATTAAGCTAGCATAATTAGGATTTAGACCTTTAAAATTTAGTATTATCTTAAAGTTTAGTCATAGCTTAACATAGATCAAAGCTTGTTTTCCAATTTATAGCTCATTTTTTAGGTTATATTTGCTGTCAAAAGTTCATTAAAAAAACCAAAAAAATCAAAAACATTAGTAGTAGTAAGTAGCTTGCTAAATATAGATTTCTAGCTTATAAGTTTAGTTTTTTACAATTAGGATTTTAGTTTATAAGTAGTTCACTTAGTTTTCAAAAGTTCAACTCTGTTTTAGCTTTTTAAGAAATCTAGCTTAATTTGATTTCGAGGTCTTTGTACTTATTCCTGAGTTTGCTACTTTGATTATCAATTTCAGATAGTGTAGAGTAGTTGTGGCCAAAGTAGCTTGTTAGAATTAGATTAAGCACATCATTAGCTTTCTAGAACATCTTTTGTTTTTAAATTTGAGCTTATATTGAACCTTGTGCAAGCTTTTAAGTGACAATAAGCTAAAGAAGGCTCAAAAGCCAACTTACTGTAGTCAAAATCTTTGTGAGCTTTTTGAGTGCTTAAATTTTTCAACTTCAATCTTATGTTTGCTTACGAAAAGTGCTATAAAATGCTAGCTTAATAAATTCCAGCATTTAGTTTTTGTAAAAAGTCAAAAATAAAAAAAGGAGCAAAAAGGTATTAAGCACCATTCGAACCTGAGACCTCTTGCACACAACACACACGCTTTAACACTTTGCTTCAATAGCTCATCCATCATCTTTTCCTTTCCTCTTTCAATAATAAGCCGTAGCATATAAGCTTAATTATCCAGCTTATTAGATAAGCTGGGTAAGTTTTCTTATTTTTCCTTTGAACTTTGTTGGATTTAGGATTTTCCCTAAAATTTTCACATTTTTCCATTTAGTATATTATTTTTAATCATTTTTCTAAGGATTTAACTTTCGGAAATTCATAAAAAATATAAAAAGTTTCAGAAAATTACTAAAAATAGTTTTTAGTTTTATAAAAAATAGCTTTAGGTTTACATTAAGAAAAATCATTCTTACCTCTTTTAGATTTTAATTTTCGTTTTTAAGCTTTTAATTTTCATTTTAAAATAGGATTTTAATTTTAAAATAGTTAAAAATAGTTTCGAGTTTTTAAATTACTTTAGACTTTTCTAAGTTTAAAAATAATTTTTCTAGATTTTTAGGACTTAATTTGCTATTTTTTAGAATTTAATTAGATTAAAATAGATTTTAACTCATAAATTTTTTTTTCTTTTTCTTAAAATTTTCTTTTGTCCTATTTTGGGTTTAGAAATTTAGTTTGCATTTTTAGGAGTTAATTTGAGTGTATTTGCTTAATTGTCGCGTTTTACTTGTTTTCTGTTAATTGCTTAAGTGTCTAATTGCTTTTATTTGCTTATTTTTATTAGTAGTTTTATAGGATAAACCAAATCTTAACTTCGAACTCCATTCAAAATCAATATCCAAATATCAGCAAATGGTTCTCAATTATCCGAAAATCTTTGCAAACACACATACACTACCAACTTAGGAAATCAAGTGGGGGGGGGTGGGGGGGGTGGGGGGGGGGGGGGTGGGGGGGGGGGGGGGGGTCTTTCCGATATCATAGACGTATTAATATTATATATATATCTTTTAAGAGTGAGCTTTTCTTAAGGAGACCTTTAGGAAAGTTCTTAATTGCTCTTTTGGAATATTATTATATATTTTATTGTGTGTTTAAATTCTGCAATCAAATTTTTGGCGCCGCTGCCGGGGATTTGAGTTAACGAATCTCTTGTTTTGTGTTTGTTGATAAGATTTGAAGATCCTTTCGTCCTCGAAAGTTTTATTTTTGTTAAAAAAATTCAAAAAAAAAGTCTAAAAAAATCATAAAATATAAAAAGTAAAAAATATTTTTCTTTTCTTTTTAGTATAGCTATCATATAAAAAACACAAAAAAATATTTAAAAAATTGTCCTTTAAAAAAGAAATAAAATAAACAAAGTTGGTAAAAGAACACCAACAAATAATACTCTCAAATCAGGTTATATCATTTTCAATTTCCCGGTGAAACGTATGGAATAAGTGCCCAAATCTAACCAAGAGAGTTTTTAAACACTTGCCCATTGTGTCTCTTCTAAATACCGCTCACCTTAAAAAGCAATTTCTTCATAGCTACCGTGAAGTATTGATTATGTTGTTTAAGCTCTTCCTGTGTAACCAGTTAAAATTGTCTTGTCAATAATAAATTTTAAAAATTAAAAAAAAAATTAATGTAGAATTTTCTTTTTAATTTTAGATTTTTCCTTTTTGATTTTCTCTTTTTTAAGTGCATGCCACTCGCTCGCAAACTCGTAACCGTAACCGTCGTCAACAACAACAAACCCCCTCCGGTTGTTGTTGAACCTTTTAAATTTAGGAATAACCAATTCCCGATAAACCATTAGTTGCGATGGCACCGAACTATGGAGGAATACTCCGTGCCACACCGACCGAGGGTTAACAGTGAACTATTGTTTTTAACCCTAGATCATACCCCCGATCATTTTGAGATCAAAACTAATTTGCTTTAATTGGTTAAAGCTAACCCGTTTCATGGTTTAGAAAATGAAAATCCTCATGCTCATATTAATAGTTTTAAAAGGATTACTTCGACCTTACGATTTAGGAATGTGCCTAATGATGTGATTAAACATATGATGTATTTCCTTATTCGACTCCGATGGGAGGCCGAGCTAAAACTTGGTACGGAGAAAGAACCGTCCAATTTCAATTTTAGACTTAGGACATCTCGTTAAACCAAGTTCGTAACCAATTTATTTTTCCCTCCGTTCAAAACCACATCACCTTTAAGAACAAAATTTCTCGTTTTTTCACAAGAATTCGATGAATCTTTTAGTGAAGCATGGGAACGTTTTAAGGGTATGCTTAGATCTTCCTCACCTCGGATTTAACGGAAGTTAAACTCAAAGTTTGGATACATTTTTATAAGGTTTAAATCCGAGAATGACAAGACTCCTTAAATGCCGCGCGGTGGTAATTTTGTTAAGTAAGACAAACTAAGCAAGCTTTAAATATAAATTGAAAACAAGTCCAAAAAGTGCGTTTTCGCGAACCAAAACAAATGCCTCAAGGGTTTTAATTCTACCGGGAAAATGTTATCAAAATGGATGAACGAATTGATAAACTTGCAGATCAACTTTCGAACCTTAGTCCGAGATTGTTTCTGGAAAAGGTTGTTTGTCCGTGATCTCCGCGCCGGTTAATGCGGTCGAGGAAAATTGTGTGTACTTGTGGTGAGCTCATGCATGGGTATAATTGTCCGCAACCGATAATAATCAAAAACGTTGTGCAACCACGTGAACTTAAAATACCAAGTCCCCACCAAATCGATTATAATCAAATGGCACCACCGAATGTTATGCTCCGGTGCAAAATCAAGGTCAAAATAGGAATTATAACAATCAAGTCAAGGAAACAATTTCAATGAGGGAACAATTTTACAAAACAAGGTTGTTCATAGGTCAAGTTAATCATGCTTCGAATTTTCAAAAACATGGATTTCAAAATCAACCCTTTCAAGTGCCTAATAATCAAGTGACACGATTTTCAAATGATTTTTCGAACTACAAAGAAGTCTAAATGATCAAAGACGATTTAGGAATTTGCAATATCAAATCACTGTATTCGATGGAAAGGAGAGTTTTAAAAAACGAGATTCAAAATACAATCAAGAATCTTCAAACCGCCTTGATGAATCAAAATAATGCTTTTCAAACCAATTTGCAAAATAATCTTCAAAACATGTTAAGTAGTTTCTTTCAAGCCCAAGCCTCACCTTATCGGTGACTCATCTCGAGTAATACAATTCCCTAACCCGAAGGGGCGAGATTGATAGCAATCACTACCCGAAGTGGTGTAAGCTTTTACGAGGGAATCCACGAATCCAACTCAAAACCTATCCCTGAAAAAGTAGTGGAACTAGTAGACCGAGGAAATAACGGATGAGGAGCAAAATGATTTCCAAGGAAGTACCGCTTAAATCCCACCTCTGGTTATCCCTAAACCAATTCTGGAACCCGAGATTCCAAAGACTTTACCAAAATCAACTGACCGATTCCGGAACCCGAGATTCCGAAGACGGTACCTAAGCCAAATATTCCTTACCCTTTAAGACGAGACAATCAAAAGAATCAAGAAAAAGCTTCATACCAAAAAGAAAAGATTTTTCAAATGTTTCAAGATTTGCGTTTTGATATAAAGTTTTAGTGCGGATGCTTAGCGTTTTTTAAATTGCCCAAGATATTGATACTACGATAAGGGATTAAATAGGAATAAAGAAAAGTGCTCGAATTCGTGAAAATTCCAATGAACTAGAAATGCTTGGCGATGCTCCTTAAAAGCTTCCCAGGGAAAATCCAGTAAGATCCGGGTAAATTTCTTATTCCTTTTGTATTCCCAGGAATGAAGATATAGTCACGGCCTAGCCATCGTGGAGCGAGCATAAATCTCATGCCCCTTAATTTGGAAAAAACTTTCTTGCCCGGAACTTTCACCGACTCCAATGACTTTAAAATTAGAGCGACACGATCCAAACTTACCCTAACGGTTTATCCGAAGACGACTATGTTAAAGTTTGAAAATTCTACTTTCCCCCCGATTTTTTTAGTTGTCGTGATTTCAAAGGCCAATCCCGAGTACCTCTTAATACTTGGAAGGTCAATTTTTGAAACTGGTTGTACCTTTAATTGACGTTTACGAAGGAGAAATCACCCTTCGTGGTCTACAACGAAGAGCCTGCCGTCACATATCAATTTAGACCAAACCAAGAAATATTCCTCTATGGAGTGACAATTCGGTAAACTGAATTTGACATCATTGATGAAATATGTGAGGATTAGTGCCACCAGAATTGTTATGATTTCCTCCTAGTGATGATTTTTCAAAGTGGCAATCCCACTTCGACGTCCGAAGCCGTTTTCACTCTGTAATTTACTTTGGAAGAAATTGAATGCTTATCTTTATGGAACAATCAATTTCTTTGGAAAGTGAAATCATGATGATTGTGATCCAGAGGAAGAACATTTATGTGCTTTGACAATTTGGTTAAATGATGACTCCGTTTTTCAACATCCTCCGATGGACCTTAAAAAAAGTGAAGTTCACCGAGGCCAAAAATCTTCAAGTTGAAGAGCCTCCGGAATTGTAATTAAAGGACTTACCTAACTTCAATAAGAATATGCTTATTTGGAAAAAACCGATAAGTTACCCGGTTATCATAGCTAAAGGTTTAAAAAACGACAAAAGAAGCTCTCATTAATGTTCTAAATCTCTATAAATGTGCCATTGCTTTGGAAAAAAAACCGAGTAGCAAGGTTATGACCCTCGTTTTTGACTCATAAGAATTTTGATGGAAGACGATTGTAAACCATCGGACGCAAAGTCAAAGACGGTGAACCCAAAAATTCAGGAAGTCCTTAAGAAGCAGGTGATTAAACTTCTTGATGCCGGAAGGATATACCCGATCTCCGACATCAATGCAAAGCCCTGGGTAAGTCCTAATCTATTGTGTACCTAAAAAAGGAGGAATAACCGTCGTTGCAAATGGAAAGAATGAATTAAATCCGACACATCTAGTTATCGTTATGGAGAGTAAGTAACGATTATAGGAAGCTTATGAACGAAGCGACTCGTAAGATCATTTTCCCTCTCCCGTTTCATCAGGATCTAATGTCTAGAACGTTTAGCGACAATGAATTTATTGTTTTTCTTAGATGTGTTTTTTTTGGGATATTTTCAAATTCCAATTGATCCTCAAGATCAAGAGAAAAAACGACTTTTTACAATGCCCGTCAACGGTACTTTAGCTTATCGACGTATGCCATTCGGATTATGTAATGTCCTCCGGAACTTTCAAACGTTGTTATGATGGCGATTTTTTTTAAGACATGATAGAAAAGACAATGGAGGTGTTTATGGATGATTTTCTATTTTTGGTTGATAGTTTAGATTCAATCCCCTTTTCTTAAAAAAAACAAAAATACCCCCCCCCTTGAACGAATGTTAAAAAGATGGAAGACACAAATCTATTACTTAATTGGGAAAAATATGTCAGTTCATTGTGCCAGAAGGACGTTGTGGATTTAGGTCATCGATATCGAAAGTCCTGAATTGAGGTCGACCGTAGCAAAAATTGACCGTTATTGCGCAACACCCTCATCCGAGCTACCATCAAAGGAGTTAGAAGTTTTTCTTAGGTCATGCAGGATTTTACCTCAGTTTTCATTCAAGACTTTTTCCAAGATTACTAGACCAATAACTCACCTCTCTAAAAAGACACACCTTTGTATTTCTCAAGATTGTATCAACTGCTTTCGCAACCCTAAGAAGAAGCTTTACCGAAGCGCCGATCTTAGTTGTCCCGGATTGGAACCTACCCTCTCGAATTAATGTTTGATGCACAAAGTGATTTTTGGCGATTAGGGCGATTCTTGGACAACGTAAGACGAAGATTTTCAAACCGATATCAAATATGCTAGTAAGACAATGACCAAAGCTCAAATTCATTTACACTAAAAGGGGGGGGGAGGGGAGGGGTGGGGGGAAGAAGGAAATTCTCGCCGTAGTATATGCTTTTGAAAAGTTTCGGCCATATCTTTCGTTATCAAAGAAGCCATTGTTGATAATACTGACCACTCCGCTTTAAAATACCTCAAGAACAAACCAGTATGCCAAACCAAGGTTTGCTTCGATGGGTGTTACTTTTAACAAGAAGTTCGATATCATCATTCGTGACAAGAACAGGAAGTGAAAATCTAGCCGCCGAATCATTTGTCACGATTCGAGATCCTCACAAAGATGTTTTGTGGAAAACAAAGACAATAACGAACCTTTCCTTTAGAAACTGTAGGTTTCTTGGAGTTATAATCTAACGTAAGCACCCCATGGTTAGCCTTTTTTTGGCAAACTACCATGCGGGGAATTTTCATCATAAAAGTAAGTTCAAACTCAACAATAGAGGAAATTTTTCAAAGATGTAAAACATTATTTCTGGGATGATCCCTACCTCTTTCGTATATGTGCGGATCAAATCATTCGTAGGTGTGTACATGGACACGAAGCTTTTGAAATCCTCAAGGCTTGTCATGAAGGACCCATCGGGGGCCATCATAGTGCCAATCTCACCGCTCGAAAAGTATTTGATGTCGGTTTCTTTTGGCCCACTATATATCGATATATGCCTCATTCGATGATCAAATCTTGTGATACGTGCCAACGACAAGGCAAAATTTCTCAATGAGATGAAATGCCTCAAAACGCTATCCAAGTTTGTGAAATCTTCGATATATGGGGTATTGATTTTATGGGACCTTTTCCGTCATCCAAAGGGAATACGTATAATGCCTTGTAGCAGTCGACTATCTTTCAAAATAGGTTGAAGCGAAGGCGCTCCCCATAAACGATGCTTGTGTAGTTGTGAAATTTTTAAAGTCTCTTTTTGCCCGATTTGGAACACCAAGAGCTACAATTAGCGATCATGGGACCCACTTTTGTAATGATCAATTTGCCAAAGTGATATCTAAATATGGAGTCACAATCTTTTTATGCTACCGCTTACCACCCTCAAACGAGTGGTCAAGTTGAGGTGTCAAATCGTGGTCTTAAACGTATTCTTGAAAGGACGGTAGGAGAAAACCGTGCCTCATGGTCTGACAAGCTAGACGATGCTTTGTGGGCATTCTGAACCGCTTTCAAAACACCGATCGGATGCACACCCTATAAGCTCGTTTATGGAAAGTCTTGTCATTTACCGGTCGAATTGGAACACAAAGCTTATTGGGCTCTTAAACACGTAAATTTTGATCATTAAAATCGGGTGATTCCCCACCCCCCCCCCCCATCGAAAGCTGAAACTAAATTAACTAACCCGAGGTTCGAGATCAAGCTTATGAGAATTCATTGATTTACAAGGAGAGGACGAAGAAGCTTCATGACCAAAGAGAACAAGAATCGAATCTTCAATGTTGGTGATCAAGTTTTACTCTTCAACTCCCGGTTAAAGATATTCTCCGGAAAGCTTAAAACTCGTTGGTCGGGACCTTTCACTATTGCTCAAGTTTTTCCATACGGAACCGTTGAATTATCTCAACCCGATGGTCTGAATTTTAAAGTGAATGGTCACCGTGTGAAACATTATTTTGGAGGAGACATACCACCCAAGGTAGTCCCGGACCTCCACACTCTCCCTAAGGACAATTAAATTCAGGGATCGAGTCGAGCTTGTGACTCGGTGACCAAAAACAAGCCGCTTCGTGGGAGTTCACCCCATGCTTATCCATTTTCTATTGTTCTAAATAATGTGTTGTGATGTGTTGAGGCTATCCTCTTCCGATATTTCGTTGTTTGTTGTTTATTGTGATTTTTGCAGGATTGAACCAACGATTTCTAAAGCCTCTCGTGTTCGGTGTTGTGTCCCGTTTCACTCGAGTTTCCTATCCTTTGTGTGAAATTAGTTTGGGGAAATCCGATATCCTTTCATCTTATGATTTCACGTTTATCTTTTGCATAATTTCAAAAACGCTTAGATTTTCGTAGAGACCACCTTTAAACATGAGGACAATGTTTCGTTTTAGTTTGGGAAGGGAATCTATCGATTTGATGTTACCTGCTTATTGTTTTGTTCTCACATACCTGTTTTCCCCAAAAATAGCAAAAAAATTAAATTTTTCAGTCTTGTTATTTAGTTAAATATCAAAAAAAAATGAAAAAATAAAATAAGTGTTTAGATAAAAATGTAGGTTTTCCGTTGGTGAGAATAGAAATACTTTTTTAACGCCAATCGAACGTGTACTAGTTCAAGCTTTATATCCCTTAACAAATAATGATATGGAAAAGTTTGTGCTAGACTCATGAAAGAAGACTGTTAAACATGCTAGACTTGAATCATTAGTAAATGAAGACTTGTGCGAATCTCAAGTAGCTTTTAAATATGCCGAGTTGGATTTTATATAGGCTAAGTATTTGCGAATCTCTTTATTAGAGTTTTTAAATTGCAAAGAATAAGAGATGATAGTGTTGATTACGAATAGGATCAAAAACAAAAGTTTATTTGAAAACTTAAAAGGCTTAAATAAAATAACTTGTGGAATTTTCTTCCCCCGAAGTTTCTTAAAATGAATTTTAATTATATGTGTTTCTCTTTAATTTTTACAAATTAAAGAGTTTTGCTCTTAAACAGTCCTAATCAACATATTAGAGAAAAAAGTTTTATCGATGATGAAGTCAACATCATTTGTAAATAAGAATTTTAGTTCAAGTTTATACTTTGGTTTTCTAAAACGAAATTTTTCTATTTGCAAAAATAATGTGTTATTAGTAAAAATGTTGTCAAAAAAAAACAAAAAAAAATTGATGAAAAAGAAAAAAATGTAGTTGGTGAATAAAAAAGATGCAAGTTATAAGTCTTTAGTGTTAATAATTAAATTCACACTCCCATCGCAATAAAGTAACATGGGCATTTGTCTGTTCGCATTCCCGTGTTGACATCGAAAGAACAAGGTTGAGATGTATAATTTAGGGTTGGTATCATAATAAGTACACGAGCTCTTGTCGGAGGCGTGGCCGATGTGTCGTCGAAAGAAAAGTGATACAATTCCTAGCCTAATAATGTAAATAATAATAATAATGTTGCCAAAGTTAGAAAATAAATAAAAATTTCCTATATCTAAAACCACGGTATTCTTTTGAACCGAAGGTTTGCAAAAGTCTACAACTTTTTCATCGAAGTTTCATGAGTCTCGATTATTATTCTCCGGATGGGGGGTCCAAAGGCCCTTAGCACTTTAACCCGATGACGGTAGGGATGCTAGAGAAGAAAGTCATTCATGGGGCAATAGAACCAACTATTGTCTTAGCTAAGGAGGTTTTTGTTTGCTTTAAGTTGTGATCTTACTAAGTGATTAACATATTAGCCCAAAAGGCCCATGTGTAAAGCTTGGTCGGATTTCAACTATCTAAATATATGGATTTAATGGTTTAAATTAATTTGAGCACACACACTTAAATATATGATATGTGTCGGGAAGAAAAATTCATAAGTTGTAATTATAAATAGTCTTAGCATCTTAGTTTGTAATTAACAATGATCTTATTTTTAAGCTTAGTATGGGAAAAGTGAAAAATCGGGAATGATGAAGTTATCTTTTAAGACACTTTTCAAGTGCTTTTAGTTCCATGATCCTAAAAATTACCACTAAGGTAATGAAAATAATACATTATGTCAACACAAGAATAAGTTGTAGTTAGATAGTCTATAAAGAAAAATCATAAAAAATAATTAAAAAAAAATTTGAAAATGGGAATTCGGGTGTTTTATAACTTGTGAGATCTCTAGCTCACTCAAAAACAAAAATCTTTGCAACTCTTTCAAAGGTTAGTTTTGGGGAAGTGGTTAGATAATTTGTTATAAGGCATGTAAAATTCTGCGTGAGACACGGCAATCGATTAGTTTGGGAATTTGATAATGTAAAATACACATAACTGTTTATTACCAAAAATGAACCTTAAAAGACCCAAAACAATACTAAAAATGGCAAAAATTATCTATGTTTTTGTGTTTTGTGTGTGCAGGTACGGATAAGACAAATATCACAAGAAAACCGTCAAAAATAGGCAAACACGGACACGAGAAACGGAAGAGCACAAGAGAAGCTAAAGATTCAAAGCCAAAGCCAGAAAAAGTCAAGCTTCAGTCAAAAGTGGTCAAAAAGTCAAAGAAAGTCAACTCTCAATCAACTTCAGTCAACTATGGGTCAACAAAGTCAACTCACTAGAAGACAAAACCCCAAAATGTTTCAAATCAACTCTCCAAATTTCAAAAGTTACAAAAATGGTCCCTTAAACCCTTAAATACCCTACCCGGATCCAAAAGCCCAAATTAAAAGCCCATTACCCTATCCCAATTCCCTTTTATAAAACCACAAGGACTTTTCCTGCCAATTTTGAAAGTTATTTTACACTAAAACGTGTGATAACCAAAGACAAGGACCAATTTTGCCATTTGCCCAAAGTTTAAAACAAATTACCCCTTTTACAGTTTAAAAAAGGCGCGAAGAACATATTACTGTTCATCGTCTTCCCATTTTCACTCCTCAGTCAAAATCAAGGGGGTTTTCTTAATTGGAGGCTAAAAAGGATAATTCATGGAGTCTATAACATGATGGCAGGGTCAAATCAGTCATCTCTATGCCTTCATTAGCTCACTTAGCAAAAGAATCACACGTGGATGTAAGAAAGCACACAAGGATGATGGATTTTGCTCTACTTACTCTCACAAAACAAGCACAAATGTCACATCATGGATTGCCAACTTGGCAATCCATGTGAGATGAAAAAGTGATCCAAGGGCTCAAAATCATTATCAATGATATGGAAATTTGTACGGGCAAGATCAAAGGAGCGTGAGATGCAAAAGGAGCCTAAATCTTCATCAACTGGCTATAAATAGCCCTCACTATCACACACACAGAGGAAGGTAGTTAGTAGCTTTTAGGGTAGCTTAAATTTCCTTTTTAGCTTAATGTAATTTTTTTGTAATTTCCTTTTCAAGTAATGTAATCAAAGTTTTTAAGTGAAATGAATATTCAGTTTTATACTTTGTCTCATAAGCTATCTCTTTCTCACCTATAAGATTCACATCTTTCCTTTTCCCATCAATTGTTAAGCTAAAATGCTCATAAGCTCCTATAAGCTCTGTTCAGCTCTCATTAGTCTATAAGCTCATGATTTGAGCTCAATTCAGTCTTAATATAAACTTAAATCCAAAAATCAGTTAATACCTTAACTATTTTGGACTTGTGAGCTTTTGGAAAGGAGACCTATCATGTAAGGGTCTCCAAGGACTATTACTGGCTTATCTATGATAAGCCAGAGCTAGTAGATAAGCTCTAAGAGCATGTTAAGCTTCTGTTAAGCTGAAGCTACTTGTAAGTTTGCTTTTAAATTCCTTTGTCTTTAATTTCTAGTTTAATTGCCTAATAATTGCTTATTAGTTTAGATTTGCTTATTTGCTTATTAAAAAGTGCTTATCTGTTTTCTAGCTACTAATTTGAGTTTAATATTGTTAATTAGTGCTTATTCATCATCTGTTTTTAGCTTAATTATTTTAGATCATAGTAGTTTCATTTCTGTCTTAAAAACATATATACAACCAAAAATTAGTTCGCGAACAAGTGTAGATCTTTAAATTCAGCTTTAATAATTGTTGATTTATGCTTATTAGGGGTAATATAAGCTTTATGATATCTGGTATTAAGGTCTTATTCCTTAGATTATCATCTTAGTTGCTTAATCAAATTTGTCAAATAGTTAAAGGAGTGTTTGGATTTAGCTTGTTTGACCTCTAAAAGTCAACACTAATTGGTAGTTTCTCTTTGGATAGTTAGAGTTTTATAGTTGAGCAAGTTTTAAAAAGAATTTGATGATTAGTTTTAGCTTAAAATCAACTTTACTTAATTTTGTCTTCCTGCACCAGGGAGAGGTATTTAACCTTAAAAGCTTTGTTGTGGGATTTTTGATTTGAGCTTCTAGGCTTTTAGACTTGTGTGCATTGTCATAAGACACTCTCAATAAGAGTGTTCAGTGTAGGTCTTTACACTTTAGTTACCTGCAATTTGGTACCTGCAAGTGGCAATTTGGTTTTATTTTTAGATTTGAGCTTATATTGAACCTTGTGCAAGCTTTTAAGTGACAATAAGCTAAAGAAGGCTCAAAAGCCAACTTACTGTAGTCAAAATCTTTGTGATCTTTTTGAGTGCTTAAATTTCAACTTCAGCTTATGTTTGCTTTACAAAAAGTGCTTAAAATTGCTAGCTTAATAAATTCCAGCATTTAGTTTTTGTAAAAAGTCAAAAATAAAAAAAGGAGCAAAAAGGTGCTAAGCACCCTTCTAACCTAAGACCTCTTACACACAACACACACGCTTTAACACTTTGCTTCAATAGCTCGTCCATCATCTTTTCCTTTCTTTAAATACTTGTACACGTTTTTCCTTTCCTCTTTCAATAATAAACCGTAGCATATAAGCTTAATTATCCAGCTTATTAGATAAGCTGGGTAAGTTTTCTTATTTTTTGTAGGATCCCGATATTATCTTATTACAACGTTAACTAATTAGTGACCGAAGCTCCATCGTAGAGTGACCGAGCTTCCTTGTTTCGACTCAATGAAATTGAGCTAAACAATCTCAAATCTCCCCCGAAATGAGGTCTTTGAACACGGGAACGAGTTTCCTTATAGACTCAATAAAAATTGAGCTAACAATCATCCGCTCCCGAAGTGTAGTTTCATTGATGAACACTCTTCATGAGATCAGTGAGAATGCATTTGTCGTTTAAGCCGATGTTCTTGGTCTTTGCTTCGAATAATCTTTTCCTCATCTTTATATTAACGATCTTGACTTTGAGCCTTTGTCATGTCCTTTACGTCTTTGCCATCTTGCGATCTTGTGGACATTGACAGTCTTGCTCATACTTTTGCAATTATCTTGAGAAAAGCTTCAAATCAGAGTTAGCGGAAGTCTTTTGTCTTTTAAAATCTTGAGCTTTCTAGATAGTATTCTTCGTAATTGAGCATTGAATGGGATTGAGGTGTCGTTACCAAACCAAAGGTTTGACCTGCAGGTTTACCGTTAGTGAAAAACAAGAAAAATGATTATGAAAATCAATCGAACGTGTCACCTCGTTCTAGAGTTTTTGTAACACATAGAGAGTGTCATGTTTTTATCAAAATTCATACAACCGTCAATTCATTTACTGGACCCAAATCGTTATCGAGTTGGTCACTTAGTTATGATTACATATAGAATCTCAGCAAGTCACCTACCGAGAGCTTGTTTATGGTGACTCAAGCAGGATTTTCTATCTTCATTGTGATACATTAGTAACACTCGGATGTTCTGGCAAATAACAATCAATGATATTGCGAGGACTCTTGATAAACAGCATTGTGGAACTGATGATGTTCAACAAGTTGTTTAAAATGGAATGTGTCCTAACGATATTTTGATTGATCTCTTTGCTCTAGACCGTTTAGTGACATTTTTGGTTTTAGTACTCGTAGGACTGGAGCATATTGCCGACCATTCAATATCAAAAATCACGAGTGAAGATGTCAATAGATAACTTGTGTATCTCTGAGACAAAAGAGACAAGTTTTTCTTGTTGAGAGAAACCCGAATGGCTGGGAAGGTTTGTGCATTGCTCACTGGGTCCATAATAGTCGTTTTCAATACCATCAATCATCTGTGATCTGATAGATTATGTAAATTGACCCGGTTTCCTGCCTAAGTTGTATGGAGGGCTTTCTTTCCTTTTAGACCCTTTAGTTTACTGTTTCATTGATATTTTTTCTAAGTATTAAAGAGTAGATTCCGCATACACTTTAGTATTCACAAAGTTTCTACCATTGTTGTTTTGGATTTATCCAAAGTAACATAATCTTTACAAGCTAAAGAATAGATCTTGAGTTGGGATCAGCAATTATTGGGAATTAAAAGTCTTTACACTTAGTACTGCCAAGAGTAAAAGTATGTACTGCTCAGATTATAACTACCAGTACTAACTGATTAGTACTGCTAGTGTAAAAGTTAGTACTGCCAGTACTAACTTAATATTGCTGAAGAGAACTTAATAATGCTAAAGACTTAAGACTGCTAGAAGAAGATAATGACTACATGAAGATAAATACGTATGAAGAGATATGTATGGACTTATTCAAAGTGTATATCTTATAAAGTGTAAAACCCCGTATTTAAGGTCGCTACTTAATATGAACTTTATAATTATTTTTTTTATAATTCATTTTATCATCTTAATCGATTTTTATTAAAATCGTCAATTTTAAAACCCTCGCGAATCTACGATTTAAAGTTTATTCGTTTTAACGATCGAGAAACCAACGAATCCGTATTCGGGCCTTGAGTGCCTAATTATTTTTATTTTTATAATATTAGTCTTTCCTCGTGTTTTAAATTGCACCCGAGTCAAAAATCGCGATTTAGGAAAAAGTATCAGACTAGAATAGGTAATAGGGCCCGAGATTAATAAGTGTCATTAGTTAGGCAAAATTTAGTCCATGGAACCCTTCCCCCTCTCCTAGGCCGGCGGCCCAACACAAGACACCCCTTATTTTTTTTATAATCTTGGTCCATAGTTACTTAAGGCCTACAAGTCCTAAATAGAGCCCAACAAGGAAAATAAAAACCCACTCTCCCCTTTTTATTAACATCACACGACACACACATAACCCAAACACAGGAAATCAGTTTCTTCCTCCCTCTCTTCTTCACTGTACGAGCCAACAACCATAAAACCTTCACTATCACCATTAAAACTTCTTGAAATCATCTCTTCTTCACACCAAAAGATCCCTAAAATCATCCTCAATCTATCCCCATAACTAATTTCACCATTCATGGATTTGTAAAAAAATATTAATTTTCAAGAATCTTGAGTTTTTAAGAGATTGATTGGAATTAAAGGTGTAGGAGCATCAATGGTTCGATTCTAGGTGATTACAAGCAAGATTGGACTCAAGAAAAGTTAGGGTTTTGATTGTTTGGGTTGATTGAGGTCACGGCCAAGAAACCCTACCCACCTAGGGTTTGTGTTTGATCCTTTAAACCATCCCATTGTAAGTTAAAAATACTTTTCTTGAACCCTCTTTTATTGTTTTGATTTTCTAGGGAATGCATGTCCTTGATTATTGGTTTTTATTAACATGCAAGTCATGATTATGGTTGATCTTGATTAAGTGGGATAAGTGATGTAAAATAGGTGTTAGATGATTTACTTGAATGATTAGTAGCCTTGTGTTGGATCAATAGTTGATTCGGAGGTGTTATTGATTGAATTGGAAGTAGGAATTGTGGACTGTTTCTGGACAGCAGGTAAACGGGGCTTGTTCTCCCAAATTTTGGCTTGTGGAAACTGTAAGATAATTTAAATGGGTGAATAGATATGGGTTATTTAGCATCATGTACGAGTTGGATGCTCAACAATTTCCTCCGTAATGAGGGAGATATTTCAAATACGATCATGTCCAATTCTGGACATTCGATTAGAAAGCATGTTAATGTCAGGGTTTTTGAACTAAAAGTTTAGGTTTTAAAGCTTGGGTCAATGCTAGACATCTTATAGAAGCTCTAGCATTTGGCCTCACATTCATTGCTATTTTAGTTTAGGATTTATGACTAAAACGGCAAGACCAAGAAATTCAGTGAAAATTTTGGGTAGAATTAGGGACTGTTTCCAGATCAGTAGGAAAACGTGGGATTTTATCAAAACTTTGCTTAGGGTCTGTAAAAAAAGTACATGGTTGGATAGATATAGGTTCTTAGGTAAACATGTGGCTCGAATTGGACGCTTTGTATCGATTTCCGGATGAGGGAGATATGAACCTTATTTTACGTAAGAAGGGCAAATCTGGAGCTGCTGTTAGGAAACTTGTTTTGCTCCAGGTTTTTGTACAGTGGGTTGAGGTTTTAAAACATGGTTAATCACTAGATATTATAAGCTTTCACCTCTCTTTGGATTCAATGTAAAAGCAATAAAGAATATGAATTTATGGTCGAAAAACCGAAATTTAGAAAAATTCAGTTTAACAATCTGTTTTGAGTTAATAGTTAGTAAAAATCCATTTCCTTCGCTTGGATTGGTAAATGTATGATTGATTTGCTTAAAGTTATGTAAACTAGAATCAGGAGACCTATCTAGGGGTGAAAACCTCAAGTTCATATCTTTTACTGATTAGGAGATATGGATACCAATGAAAACTAGTCAAATCAGAATTGTAAGTTTTACCGTCTTATGTTGAGACATAAACCGTATAGATACACAAAGCGAAACAAGAATTAATATATGGAAACTAGTAGATGTTTAATTACCTGTCAATAACCATACTAGAAGTCAAATTTTTGGAGTATAAATACCTGGTTAAAGTCTTGGAGGACAATATCGTTCATGTTTCTGATTTTTTTTACTGGAGTATTAATAACAAGTTCTACTAATAATGATTTTATTTAAATACTAAGTCGCGACTTTGCTTTATGGTCTCGCAAAACGTTGGAGTCTTCCATCTCGTTTGATGTCTCAGTTGATCTTCACTCACGTAAGTTCATAGCCCCCACATTTTCATTGTTCTAATGGATTTTCTTAAACTATTTGTGGGTGAGAATACATGCTTGTTTTACCGAATAACTTATTGGTTACTACTACATAAGCGTTACATGAATGTTTTTACTAAGTTATTTGCTTATCTACCACGTGATTTCTAATTACTGATAACTTATCGGTTTTACTACTACATAAAGCGTACATGAATGATTTTTACTAAAGCTTTTGCTTATCTACCACAAGATTTCTAATTACAATGTTTTTGAGTACATTCTTTGTTTACGAATAACTTATTGGTTTACTACTACATAACTTTTACATGATGTTTTTACTAAAAGTTATGCTTATCTACCACATGATTTCTAATACATTTTTTGAATACATGCTTGCTTTATAAACTATCACAAGAAACTTATGGTATGTCTGGACCCAAATATGAGGAGTCAATCGCATGAGTAGTTATTGCCAAAGCCCCCAACACATGCACTGTTTAATTGCCTATAAGGGTGAGCGCTAGTACAAAAAATAGATCTATTGGGTTTGACAGCCCTGTCCGGGGGTATGAATCGAATCCTTTCGAGCACCCAGTCAACGGACAATTTGTATTCAGAATTTAGGTATAAGGCAATAATACCTAGTTATGGGGCAACATGAATTACATACAAGATATGTGCTAACGTCAAGGCTTCGGTGTCATGAGCTCAATGCAATCAAGATTTATACATTGCATTCGTTGCAATGATACTATTTGAATATACTTTGAAATACTGTCGCTGGCTGATCTTAAACCTTGTGGTCCACTATTGAACATTACTTGATTTATTGAAACATTACTTGGATTTCGATAACAATTCTTCTAAATGTTGTAACGCTACTTTTCTTACAGAAATATTTCTTAAACTATTTCAATACTGCTTTTACTTAAACCTATGAATTCACCAACATTATTGTTGACGTTTTTGCGTGTATTTTCTCAGGTTATATCTTGTTAGCTGAGCATGGGAGCATTTGAGTCGCGTGGATATCAAAACTTAAAGGACTCGGTTTTCTTCGCATTCGATAATCATGTGTCTTTAAAATATACATTAAATCATGTTTGAACTCTTTTAACTTGGTGAAAAGGGAATTATTGGGACCTAAATTTACTCTGATTTATTTAAATCGAATGTGACATTTTATCAAACGTCCCTTTTGAGGTCGTTTACTGTAACTTGTACTTTATACTATGAAGTGGCACCCCAAAGTGGTATTCCGCTGCGTTGTGATTTTATGGGGGTGTCACAGATTGGTATCAGAGCACTCGTTATAGCGAACTAGGTCGTTTTCAAAACCCTAGACTATAACCGTTTTTCAAAAAAATTTAAGAGTCTTTCACCATTGTCCGATATCCATGCGCGCTTGCTCCCAGGTAATTTATATGCTCTCTTTTGCTTCTTTACTGCTATTACATTAATAATTTGTATATAATACTTGGTTATTATTTCGCTCTCATACGTCTATCTTATGACGTCATACTATTTGCTTCATAGCGGCCGATTATATATATACGTTGCTTACTCCGACTATCGCGTACTTCCTGTTTTCTTATTTTCTCCCTCGAACGTCAATACTAGTATTATATATAGATACTCGTACATATGTGCATAGTACTATGGTAAGTCTTAATAAGTTCTTTTACTTCAATATTATATGAGCGTTGCGGTGATCTCTGAAACATTAACGTGACTTTATTTATTTCCTTTTTGATAATATTGACATTCGGTGTACTTTGTCAATTCCACTAGTTATTTTATTGTTCGACTCCGAGTCCGAACACTCTTCTTATGCTTTTGAATCGCGTATGTTATGTTTGTAATCCATTGTTCTGAAAGCTTCCAGTTGATGGGAGTACGATTTTATCTTATCACCTAGGATCGTGCCGTATTTTGGCACTTGACTTTGGAACACGTTTGACTAACGTCTTATTATTCCTCTCGTTACTTGTTATGATTTTGAAGAATCATGCCGTCAAGAAGACACTCCTTATTACTTATTGTAGCATTGTTTTGATATTGTGTTTCGTGTCGGCCATGCTTAAGTAGGATGATTTATAATCGTCTTATTGAAATGAATTAGGACGCTTCTTCATTTGAATAAGGAAATTATAAATCACCGAACCATAAGTTCATAATTCATCACTTATATGGATTGGGACGCCTCTTTATGTAAGTGACGAATTGTGAATGAGTGGGCTTATGTGTATCCGGCATAGCGTGCGTTCGTTTGTACGAATCATTCTTTGGGCTATGAACTTCTTTTGACTCGTGATTTGTTATATGGGTTTTTCCGAATGTGTATTGACCGCCGCGAACTTGATGAGCTAATAGTAATGAACCATTAACCGCTTCCAAGAATTTACGACTTGTTAAATTCTTCGTTTCCAATGGCTTTTTCTTCGAGTCATGTATTTAATCCTTTCTTTTACGGATTCTCATGACATTCAATCTGTTCGCTCATGTTCATTGCATATATTTGATGCTTTGACTATTGTTCATTTAAGTTTTCGTTGGAACCTCAACGAAGACCTGTGTATATCCTCATCTCTTCACAAGTAAACTGAAGACGAATAAGTCGAATAGAGCACCGAGACGGCGCTCCTTTAAGGTGGGTGGAATGTAATAACCGGAGTTTTACGACGCGTACGGCGATCGCGTGCCCGATGTCGTAAATAATTATTTTACGCGTTTCTATAAACGAGTGTCGACATTTAAAATTTTATTTGTCGATAGTAAATATTTTAGTATTTTATTTACGAATAATTTGAGAAGTTTTGATTATTTTTATTTTTGACGTTTCGCGAGTCAACGTTTGAACGCGCGTTCGTTAATCGTTTTGAGCATCGTACACGTCTCGTTATTATTTTTATGATCATAAAATATTATTTTTACGAGTGTCGTCTTTGTTTCTCGACCTTGGCTATAAATCGCTTTT
>BQNB010058692.1:4491-37649 GCA_026074375.1 Tanacetum coccineum
ACTACTTCCAAAGCAATGGTGGCTATTGATGGAGCAGGTTTTGATTAGAGCTTTATGGAAGATGAGGAAGTTCCTACCAACATGGCTCTTATGGCTTTCTCAGACTCAGAGGTACTTAATGACAAAACTTGTTCTAAAACTTGTCTTAAATCCTTTGAAACACTTAAGACTCAGTATGATGCTTTAAGAGTAGAATTTAACAAATCTGAGTTTGATCTAGCCAACTATAAATGAGGTTATGTTTAGTGAACAAATTGTTGTTTTAAAAAGAGATGCCTCATTTAAAGATTCCGAAAGTAATGCTCTTAACATACAGATGGAACAACTTAAGAAGGAAAACGAGAGCAATAAGTTTAAGATTGACACTTTTAAGAATGCTTCTAAGAGCTTAGATAAATTAATAGGGAGTCAAATATTTGATAATAGTAGAAAAGGTGTGGGGTTTGTAAGCTATAATGTTGTTCCACCTCCACCTACAGGCTTATTTGCACCCCTAACTATTGATTTATCCAACTCTGGTCTTAAAGAGTTCCAACAACCTGAGTTTAAAGGCTATGGACATAAGGCCAGTAAGTGTGTCTGTAAAGATACCTCTAACGAGGTTAAGAAAACTCCTGATGCCCCATTAGGTAAGAAGTAGGTGTCAGAAAAAAGAGAAGCAAACTATTTTTCCTACTAAGATAGAATCTGTAAAACAACAAGAAAAACCAGCTAGGAAACCAGTTAAGTATGCAGAGATGTACAGATCATAAAAACCTAAGGGGAATCAAAGAAATTGGAATAATATTAAATCCCAACAGTTAGGAGGTGATTTTGTGATGTATAATAAAGCATGTTTTATTTGTGGAAGCTTTGACCATGTGCAGGCTCACTGCAATTACCATTAAAGGGAAGGGATGGTAAATGGGAATAATTATACAAGGGTAAATTATAACTATTCTACTAAAAAGGCTCACCCTAACTCTCACAGGAACATGACTCCCAGAGCAGTTTTAATGAAAACTGGTCTATAACCACTTAATACTGCTAGGCCTGTTAATATTGCTCATCCTAAAACTACAGTTTATAGAGCTAGACCAATGTCATGTTTTTCAAAATTAGGACAATCAACTGTAAGGAGGCCCTATCAATCAAGAACAACATTAACTAACAAAAACTCTAACCAAAAAGTTAATACTGCTAAGGAAAAAGTTTATACAGCTAAGCCAAAAGTAGTTAATACTGCTAGGCTAACTTTAGCAGTAGTTAATGCTGTCAGGGCAAATCAGGTTAATGCTATTAAGGCCTCAGCATGTTGGGTTTGGAGACCTACCAAACTTAATAGTGCATCAATTACTTTCAAGAGACAAAATTATATTGATCCACGAGGCAAACCCAAGTCAGTGATAGCTTGGGTCCCCAAAGGAAACTAATTTCCTTATCTTTATGTGCAGGATCATTCATAAAAAGAAGATCAAGGATATGTTGATAGTGGATGCTCTAGGCACATGACAGGCAACATGTCCTATCTCTCAGACTTCAAGGAATTTGATAGAGAATATGTTACCTTTGGGGGAGGAGCCAGAGGAGGAAGAATTACTGGTAAAAGAACTCTTAAAACTGGTAAGCTTGATTTTGAGGATGTGTTCTTTGTCAAGGAGTTACAGTTTAACCTTTTTAGTGTCTCACAGATGTGTGACAAAAAGAACAGTGTTGTTTTTACTGACACTACATGTTTGGTTATGTCTCCTGATTTTAAGTTACCTGATGAAAGTTAGGTTTTACTTAAAGTTCCTAGAAAGAACAACATGTACAGTGTTTATATGAAAAATATTATTCCTAAAGAGAGCTTAACCTGTCTTGTTGCAAAGGCAACACTTAATGAATCAATGCTATGGCATAGGAGGCTTGGTCATATAAACTTTAAAACTATAAATAAACTAGTTAAGGATAATCTTGTGAGGGGATTACCTGCAAAACATTTTGAAAATAACCAAACTTGTGTTGCTTGCCTTAAGGGAAAGCAAAACAAAGCCTCTTGTAAGTCTAAGATCCAGAACTCTATTACTCAGCCTTTATTCATGTTGCATATGGACTTGTTTGGTCTAACTTTTGTTAGCAGCTTAATGAACAAGAAATATTGTCTTGTGGTCACTGATGATTATAGAAGATTCACTTAGGTTTTCTTTTTAGCCTCTAAGGATGAGACTAGTGGCATCCTAAGAACTTTATAACTGAGATAGAAAATCTAGTTGATAAGAAAGTAAAAATAATCAGATGTGACAATAGGACAGAGTTTAATAATAGAGTTATGAATGAGTTTTGTAAAAAGAAAGGCATTAAGAGGGAATTTAGTATAGCTAGAACTCCTCAGCAAAATGGTATTGCTGAAAGGAGAAATAAGACACTAATTGAGGCTACTAGAACCATGTTAGCTGACTATAAGTTACCTACTACATTTTAGGCTAAAGCAGTTAATACTGCTTGCTATGTGCAGAATAGGGTAATTATAGTTAAGCCTCAAAATAAGACCCCTTATGAATTGTTTAGAGGTAGAACTCCTGCTCTAAGCTTCATGAGACCATTTGGGTGTTATGTTACCATCCTTAATACCTTAGATCATCTTGGCAAGTTTAATGGAAAATCTGATGATGGTTTCTTTGTTGGATACTCATTGACTAGTAAGGCTTTTAGAGTATACAACATTAGAACCAGAAAAGTAGAAGAAAACTTGCTCATTAGGTTCTTGGAGAATAAACCTATTGTTACAGGTGATGGTCCAAAGTGGCTGTTTGATATTGATAATCTAACAAAATAATAAATTATGTGCTAGTTATTGCAGGTACAAACTCTAATGATTTTGTAGGTTCAAAAGAAAGTAATGGTGCAGGTCACACTAGCAAGGAGACTGAATTTAGCCAAGACTACATTGTGATGCCACTGTGGAAAGATGGTTTAATGTTTGATTATTCTTTAAAGAATTCTAGTGATGATGAACCACAACCTTCTAGTAATGCTGAAAAGAAGGATGATGAAGGTGTAAGTAAAGTAAGTAGATTTAGTGATCAAGAGCAACCTGAGGGCAATACTCTAAATATTAATACTGTTGGGCCAAGTATTAATACTGCTAGTGTAAATTTTAAAACTGGTAGTCAAAATATTAATACTGTTAGTCTAACAGTTATTACTACAAGGTCAAATCGCTCTCAAAATGTATCTAATATATTTTCTTTAGGAAGGAGTGCTACACTTGTAGCCACACATGCTGATTTATTTGATGATGAAACAGAAATGGATATGAGCAACCTTACTACCTCATATCAAGTTTCTACTACTCCAAATACAAGAATCCATAAAGATTGTGATTGGTGATATACAATCTGGTGAACAAACAAGGGGAATGACAAAGAATACAAATGAACATGGGTTCATTAGTGCTGTTTACGAAGGAAAAACTCATGAAGACCTTTATACTTGTCTGTTTTCTTGTTTCCTATCCCAAGAAGAACCAAAAATAATTGCCAAAGCTCTAAGTGATCCAGCTTGGGTAGAAGCAATGCAGGAGGAGCTTTTACAGTTTAAACTATAAAAGGTTTAGATACTAGTGGATTTGCCTAAAGGTAAGAGAGCTATTGGTTCAAAATGGATATTCAGGAACAAGAAAGATAAGAGAGGCATAGTAATAAGGAACAAAGCAAGGCCAATTGGCCAGGGATATACTCAAGAAGAAGGTATAGATTATGATGAAGTTTTTGCTCCTGTGGCTAGAATTGAGGCAATAAGGTTGTTCTTAGCTTATGCTTCATTTATGGGCTTCATGGTATATTAGATGGATGTGAAAAGTGCTTTCCTTTATGGTATAACTAAAGAGGATGTATATGTGTGTCAACCTCCAGGATTTGAAGATCCTGACTATCCTGACAAAGTTTACAAGGTGGTGAAAGCACTGTATGGTTTGCATCAAGCTCCAAGAGCTTGGTATGGAACCTTGGCCAAGTATTTATTGGACAATAGGTTTCAAAAATGAAAGATAGATTAGACCTTATTTATCAAGAAGCAAAAAGGAGATATTTTGCTTGTACAGGTGTATGTTGATGACATTATTTTTGACTCTATAAACAAGGGGTTGTGTACTGAATTTGAAAAACTAATGCATGACAAGTTTCAGATGAGTTCTATAGGAGAACTTAATTTCTTCTTAGGTTTGCAAGTGAAGCAAAGAGAAGATGGGATATTTATCAGTCAGGATAAATATGTAGCTGAGATATTAAAAAAGTTTAGTTTCACAGATGTCAGGACAGCTAGCACCCTAATGGATACAGAAAAGCCTTTGCTCAAGGACTTAGATGGTGATGATGTTGATGTTCATCTCTACAGATCAATGATTGGATCATTGATGTATTTTACATCATCTAAGACCAAACATTATGTTTGCAGTATGTGCATGTGCCAGATTCCAAGTTACACCTAAAGTTTTACACTCACATGCTGTGAAAAAGGATTTTTAGGTATCTAAAAGGCTAACCTAAACTAGGCCTTTGGTATCCTAGAAATTCCCCCTTTGATCTGGTGACATATTCTGATAGTGACTATGCTAGAGCAAGATTAGATAGGAAATCAACAAGAGGTTGTTAGTTCCTAGGGTACAGATTGATATCATGGTAGTGCAAGAAGCAAACTATGGTTGCCACCTCCTCTACTAAAGCTGAATATATGGCTGCTGCTAGTTGCTGTGGGCAAGTACTCTAGATTTAAAATCAAATACTAGATTATGGGTATAATTTTATGCACACCATGATTAATATTGACAATAACAGTACTATATGTATTGTTAAGAATCATGTTTCACATACTAAAACAAAACACATTTAGATATCATTTTATAAGAGACTGCTATGATAAAAAATTAATTCAAGTGGTTAAAATCCACACAGATCACAATTTTGCAGACTTACTTACAAAAGCTTTAGATGTTGGAAGGTTTCAGTACTTGGTTGCAAGTATTGGAATGCTAAATCCTTAGAATTTTAATCTCTTTGTGTCTTTGTAATGTTTGTACAGGATAAGTATGGTTAGTTTTGTCAATTAATACTACCAAGTATAATTAGTACTGCTAGTTATACTTAAGACTGCTAGTTAAAACTGTTAGTCATAATTAATACTGTTAAACAGGAAAATACTTTGGATTGTGTATTCTTGGTTTTGGACTAATATTTGCAGGCTAGGCATATTGAGTATCTGGTATTAAATTGAAAGGAGGCTAATAATGTCAACATGTAGTCAAGAATGAATGGAATGACATGTAACATCAAACAAAGGCGTGTGATGTGTCAAACACCTAGGCAAATCAAAAGAGGTCGAAACATAAAGATACCTCAGTCTAGGGACACAAAGATACCTTAGTCTAGTGGTCCCCCTGAAAAGGTTGGTGATGAGGCTATCCATAAGGAGTTGGGTGACAGAATGGAAAGGGCTGCCACTCTTCTTCTAGCCTTTGAAGCCGAGCCAAGCAGTGGTAGCATCCAATAGGACCAATCCATGAACAAACTTAATTGGAGCCAAGTCCTTAGAGAACTGGTTCAGGTAGTGGTCCAGGTGCCAAGTTACCATATTGGGGATGTAGATGCTCAAACTCGGTTTGAGGCTACATCTAAAAGTCCAATGATCCACCTCTCTCAAGAGTTAACACACTTGGAAGTGGGGGATGGCCAGTCTGAAACTAATAGATTTGATGGAACATTATCTTAGAGTTAACACAATTTGGATAGTGGGGAGGACAGTATGAAACTAATGGCATTTGATGGAACATTGTACAAAACTATCTGAATTGGTGAGAAAAAGAAAGATAGATATAGTGAGGCTGAAAAGAAAAACAGAAAAGAAAGATTGTGAGAATCAATTTTAGATGGCAATGCTTGTTGGAACCGAATTAGATTGATACTTTGCTAGCATAAACTTAACACTGCCCGTATTAAGTTATCTGTCAGCATATCATCATACTGCTAGGTAAAGTTAATTACGGCTGGCTTTAAAGTTAGTACTGTTAGGCTTAAAATTAGTATGGTAGGTGACCGTTAGTACTGTTTGAGGCATAACAGAATTTCCTTAATTAAATATAGCCGTTGTAAAATTTCCGCTAACTACTAAGCCTATAGGTTTGACTAATTTAGAGAAGTCCTGATCTTTCTATAAAATCATAAGATTTCTTCAAGATAAGAACAAATTTTATTCAGACGGTCAAATCAAAACCCTAAGCGCTCTCTATATAATCTCAATTAACCTTGTCAAGCTCACATACTCTCATATACAAACATATCCCAGAACCCTAATCAAACTTCTCTTCAATCAAAATGGCCAACCAATTATTTGGAATTTTGTGACACGCACAACATGGTTGCTTACTTACAAAAGTCTAAAGGAAGTGAAGGTTTTCATCAGATAGTAGATTTTCTAAATACATGTCACATTAAGTATGCTCTCATTGAAAATCCCACTATCTATGTTTCTCTCATAGAACAATTTTGGCAAACTGCTACTGCACGCACACTTGAGAATGGAGACATGGAAATCACTGCTACAATAGATGGGAAAGTCAAGATTGTTTCTGAAGCATCTATTAGAAGACATCTCAAGTTAGAAGATTCTGATGGTATTAGTGATTTGCCCACTACAGAGATTTTTGAGCAACTTGCTCTAATAGGGTATGTGTCCAATTCTGATAAATTAACTTTTCAAAAGGGACATTTCTCCCCTCAGTGGAAATTTTTGATTCATACCATCCTTCACTATTTAAGTTCTAAGAAAACTGCTTGGAAACAATTTAGTGGCAATATAGCAATGTAATTTGTTTGGCCAACAAATTGAACCTTTTAATTTTCCAATTAATTTTTAATGGCATGGTGAAAAACCTGGAAAGTAACTCTAAATTTTTTATGTATCCAAGATTTATACAAATCTTTTTGAACAAGCAAAAGAGACTGCTTCTACCTCACTAAAGAACCTATATTGCTCCTTCCCTTACCCAAAAACTATTTAGTAATATAAATAGGGCTTCAAAGGGATATACTGGGGTAGACACTCCATTGTTTCAAACAATGCTTGTTTAGGGTCATATATTACAGGGTGAAGGATCAACAATCCCAGTTGAGTCCCATCACACACCCACAGTTGCTCCATCAACCTCACAACCACATCATTCACCAACACTTAGGGATTTTATCAGACAGGAAACTAAGGTTCCTCAGCCCAGTTCTCCTACTCAGACCCATGTAGCAGATGAGGTTGTATCCACAGGTGTGGATGACAGACATAGAGAGGCTACCACTACTGTCTCTGGCTTAGAAGCAGGACAAGGCAGTGGTAACATACATAAGACCGCTACCATGCCCTATGATTCACCTCTCCCAAGAGTTCACATATTTAAAAGTGAAGAGGGTAGAATGCAACAAAATGAATTGATGGATTTTACAGAATTGTCAGACAGAGTTGCAGTTTTGGAGAATGACTTGAAGCAGACAAAGAAAACCTATGGTGCTGCTTTTACCAAACTTATCAAAAAAGTCAAGACTTTATAGAAAACTATCAAGTCAAGCAAAGCGAGAAGAAGAGCTCAATTTGTTGTATCTGATGATGAGAAGAGGATTCTTTCAATCAGGGGAGGAAAATTGCTGAAATTGATGAAGACCTTGATATTTCCTTGGTACAACAGATGATTCAGAGGCAAGAGTATGATTTGGAACCTAATTTTAATTTTACTGCTCCTGAAGAAGTTTATACTGCTCCTGAAGAGGTTTATACTGCTAAGCCAGATATTAGTACTGCTAATGTACCAGTTAGTACTGCTGGTGCAGAAGTTAGTACTGTTGCTGAAAGATTAGTATACATCAGAAGGAGTGCAGCAAAGAGAAAAGACAAGGGTAAAGCTACAGTGGAGGAATCTGAGCCTACACAGACCAAGACTAAAATACAGCAAGAACAAGAAAGGCTTGGGTTTGAAGAAGCTCAAAGATTACAAGAACAATTTAATAAAGAAGAGAGGCAAAGGATTGCCAGTTTTCATGAAGAAGCAAGTACTTTCAAACCTGAAGAATGGGATAACATACAAGCTCAAGTTAAAGCTGATGAAGAGCTAGCTCACAGGTTACAAGCACAAGAAAGAGAAAGATACTCTGAAGATGACAAAGCAAAATTGCTTGTAGAGCTTATAAATGAAAGAAAGAGACAATTTTCCCAGCAAAGAGCTCAACAAAGGAGGAACAGACCTTTCACACAGGCTCAACAAAGGTCTTAAATGTGTAACTATATCAAGCATATAGGAAGTCATACACTACAGCAGTTGAGAGGATACTCTTTTGATGAAATCAAAGTTCTATTTAAAGTAACAGTGAAGAGGGTAAATACTTTTACTCCAATGGAGAGTGATGATACAGTTCCTAAATTTGTAGCTGGAAGTTCAAAGAGAAGTGCAGAAGAAGAACTTGGTGAAGAAAGTTCAAAGAGACAAAAGATAGGAGAAGGATCAAAACCAGCTGAAGAATCAAAAGATAAAGAATCAGATGAACTGTCTCAAGAATAACTACAACGATTAATAATCACAGTTCCAGAAGAAGGGATGAATTTTGAAGCCCTACAAACCAAATACCCAATCATTGACTAGGAGGTTTACACTGAAGATTTAAGAAAATACTAGAAAATCATCAGAGTGGGTGATCATACAGAGGTATATCAATTCTTTGAAGATATGCTAAAGAATTTTGACATAGATAATCTAGTGAAACTTTAGGATTTGGTTAGAGAAAGATTTAGTTCAACAGAACCTATTGATGACAAAGAAAGAGCATTATGGGTTGAATTGAAGAGGTTGTTTGAACCTGATACAGATGACCTTTTGGAACTTCAGAGATATATGCATGATCCATTAACATGGAGGTTATATGATACATGTGGTATTCATCATGTGTCTACAGAGACAGGATTGGATATTTTCATGCTGGTTGAGAAAGATTATCCATTGACAAGAGGACTTCCAATGTTGATGTTGGTTAACAAGCTGCAAGTGGATCAACATTCAGAGATGGCAGATGAGCTTTTAAGGAAAATCTTCATACTAGCAAACAGACCAAGGCATTAAAGTGTTTGAAAGAATCCTCTCAGAGCCCAAAGTTTTAATTCAAAGAAACTTGATGATTTGGAGGTAAATCACAAGTTTAGGGGAGGATTGTTGGGAATTAAAAGTCTTTACACTTAGTACTGCCAAGAGTAAAAGTTTGTACTGCTCAGATTATAACTACCAGTACTAACTGATTAGTACTGCTAGTGTAAAAGTTAGTACTGCCAGTACTAACTTAATACTGCTGAAGAGAACTTAATACTGCTAAAGACTTAAGACTGCCAGAAGAAGATAATGACTGCATGAAGATAAAGACGTGTGAAGAGATATGTATGGACTTATTCAAAGTGTATATCTTATAAAGTTAGAAAGATATGTATATGATTAGAATTATAGAAGATCTTGAGTATCTTCAAAGATTTGTAGTTATCTTGTAAAGGACTCCTTGGTGTATAAAAGGAGATTCTAGGTTATGGTTATTATATACACATATATTCATAGAGTTGCATGCATAGCTTCAAGGTTGAAACCCTAGTACTAGACAGAGTACTCGTATTATTTAATATTGAAGCTTTTTGGTTATATCATTGTTCATTCAAGTTTACTGTTTCATTGATATTTCTTCTAAGTATTAAAGAGTAGATTCCGCATACTCTTAGTATTCACAAAGTTTCTACCATTGTTGTTTTGGATTTATGTAATGTAACATAATCTTTACAAGCTAAAGAATAGATTTTGAGTTGGGATAAACAAGTGGTATCGGAGTTTGTGTTCTGAAACTTTGATCTAGAAGAAACAAACAAGAAGAACTCTTTATTCACACAAAGAGATGGATCTAGAAACTGCCCAAACCAATGCTAGTGAAAAGTTGCCCATTCTCAATCAAGGTGAATATGAGATGTGGAGACTAAGAATAGAGCAATACTTTCAAGTTCAAGACTATGCTCTATGGGATGTCATAGAGAATGACAACTCTTTCAAACCAACAACACGAACAACAGCAAATACTTATGGTACTTCTACTTCAATGATACCAGGTCCTGTTACTACTGAAGAGAAGGCTCAAAAGAAGAATGATGTAAAAGCAAGAAGTATGTTGCTGATGGCACTTCCCAATGAACATCAACTGACATTCAATCAATACAGGGATGCCAAGACTTTGTTTGATGTCATACAAACAAGATTTGGTGGTAATGATGCCATAAGGAAGACGCAAAAGACACTTATGAAGCAGATGTATGAGAACTTCAATGCTCCAAGCACAGAGTCACTTGACTCTATTTTTAACAGGCTTCAGAAAATTGTTAGCCAGTTGGCCATCTTGAGTGAAAACATCTCTCAAGAATATCTCAACTTAAAATTTTTGAGAAGTCTTCCTTCTGAATGGAACACTCATGTAGTGGTCTGGAGGAATAAATCAGATCTTGACACAATGAGCATTGCTGATCTCTACAACAACTTCAAGATTGTTGAACAAGAGGTCAAAAGAACTGTAACATCAAGCTCAAACTCAATCTCAAGCTCTCAGAACATGGCCTTTGTGTTATCTCCTAACAGTACCAATGAAGTTAATATTGTCAATGTTCAAGTTAGTACTGCTAACTCTCCTATTAGTACTGCTGATACTCCTGATAGTACTGCTAACTTAAGTGATGCCACTGTCTATGCATTTTTGACAAATCAACCAAACGGGTCTCAACATGTTCATGAAGACCTAGAACAAATCCATGAAGATAACCTAGAAGAAATGGATTTGAAGTGGCAGTTAGCTTTACTGAGCATGAGAGCAAGAAGGTATTTCCAAAGAACTGGTAAGAAGATCACTATCAATGGGAGTGATACTGCTGGATATGACAAGTCCAAGGTAGAATGTTTCAACTGTCATAAGATGGGACATTTTGCAAGGGAATGCAGAGGTCCTAGGAATCAAGATAATAGGAACAGGAATCAAGACAGCTCAAGAAGGACTATGAATGTAGAAGAAACTTCTTCTAAAGCTATGGTGGCTATCGATGGAACTGGTTTTGATTGGAGCTTTATGGCAGATAAGGAAGTACCTACCAACATGGCTCTTATGACTTTCTTAGACTCAGAGGTACATAATGACAAAACTTGTACTAACACCTGTCTTAAAAGCTTTGAAACTCTTAAAACTCAATATGATAATTTAAGAACAGAGTTTAATAAATCTGAGTTTAATCTAGCTACCTGTAAAAGAGGTTTAGCATCTGTAGAAGAACAACTTGTCTTTTACAAGAAAAATGAGGTTATGTTTTGTGACCAAATTGTTATTCTAAAGAGAGACACCGCCTTTAAAGACTCACAAATCAATGCTCTTAAAAGTGAGATGGATAAGCTTAAGAAAGAAAAAGAGAGTAATCAGATTAAAATTGACAAATTTGAAAATGCTTTTAAGAGCTTAGATAAATTAATAGGGAGTTAAATATCTGATAATAGTAGAAAAAGTGTGGGGTTTGTAAGCTATAATGATGTTCCACCTCCACCTACAGGCTTATTTGCACCCCTAACTATTGATTTGTCCAACTTTGGTGTTGAAGAGTTCCAACAACCTGAGTTTGAAGGCTATGGACCTAAGGCCAGTAAGAGTGTTTGTAAAGATACCTCTAATAAGGTTAAGAAAACTCTTGATGCCTCATTAGGTGAGAAGTTGGTGTCAGAAAAAGATAAGCAAATTGTTTTCCCACTAAGATAGAATCTGTTAAACAACAAGAAAAACCAGCTAGGAAACCAGTTAAGTATGCAGAGATGTACAGATCACAAAAACCTAAGGGGGATCAAAGAAACTGGAATAATCTTAAATCCTAACAGCTAGGAGGTAATTTTGTGATGTATAATAAAGCATGTTTTGTTTGTCGAATCTTTGACCATGTGCGGGCTCACTGCAATTACCATCAAAGGGAAGGGATGGTAAATGGGAATAATTATACAAGGGTAAATTATAACTATTCTGCTAAAAAGGCTCACCCTAACTCTCACAGGAACATGACTCCCAGAGCAGTTTTAATGAAAACTGGCCTAAAACCACTTAATACTGCTAGGCTTGTTAATACTGCTCATCCCAAAACTACAGTTTATAGAGCTGACCAATGTCATGTTTTTCAAAATTAGCACAATCAGCTATAAAGAGGCCCTATCAATCAAGAACAACATTAACTAACAAAAACTCTAACAAAAAAGTTAATACTGCTAAGGAAAAAGTTTATACTACTAAGCCAAAAGCAGTTAATACTGTTAGGCCAACTTTAGCAGTAGTTAATGCTATTAGGGCAAATCAGGTTAATGCTGTTAAGGCCTCAGCATGTTTGGTTTGGAGACCTACCAAACTTAACAGTGCATCAATTACTTTCAAGAGACAAAATTATATTGATGCACGGGGCAGATCCAAGTCAGTGATGGCTTGGGTCCCCAAAGAAAACTAATTTCCTTATCTTTATGTGCAGGGTTATTCACAAAAAGAAGATCAAGGATATTTTGATAGTGTCACACCCCGCCGAGGCGTAAGGGGAATGGATATCATCACAACACAATGACGTCTAACAGAGAGAACTAAAATGCAATAAATAAACCAACCATAGACACAAAGTGTCATGAAAATATCCAAAACAACATGTTAAAACAAAAGGCGTCTTATATTGATGAGAAGGGGGTCCTCGCCAATATCCAGACATGCAACATCCAAAACAACCTAAACAAATCAATCTAAATCATTCAATCAAATGCATGACATAAATCTAGGAGGTTGAACTCCGCATGCAGCCTATGGTCTCTCTAGCCAATTCTCCTAGTCTTAACATCCTCTTGATGCTCACCTGAAATGGATGCTTAAAAACATCAACACAAAGGTTGGTGAGAGTCATAGGTTTACGACACGAAATCCAATCTTTACAATAAATTACTATGATTAATCAAACATGGCAGGACAATTAAGCTAGTTACTATACAAGCTAACATGCAATCATACCAAACAACCACCATTGGGACGGAACATAACCACGATCCACATCATACAGTCATGGGTAACTCTGTTACTCTCCGATCGGAACATACAGAAATGAGTAGAAGCACTACCCTCCAACTGGAACACACAGAAATATAATGGGTAGCATCGCTACCCTCCAATTGGAACACATAGAAACTTCACCACATGTAGCACATAGCATATAATAACCACTTAAATGCCCATGCACTAAAATAAATCACATAATCACAGTAACTTAAAAGCATATCCATAATACTTGCATCATTTTCACCCCAATAAAACATAAGAAAAGAGGGGCTATGAAACTCACCTGATGCTTAAGCAAATTCCAAATCCTTGCACGAATCTAAACAATCAAAACAAACACGCGTTACACGCTACTAAGCCAAAAGCTTAATCATATGCAACAATCATATGATGGATGTCTAGGGTGTTTAATTACCCTCATGGGTTACCCCGACACCATGCCCAACATTAACCAACATGTTTACATACATTTTCAAAGTCTTACAGTTTTCTCAAAAATGCAGAGTTTTAGTGTCATTGTACCATTTTCTAAACCACCCCTACTTACCTTTATAAATTTTACCAAAAATCACAGGTTCAATATCATGAGTTTACTATCTCCAAGATTTTTCCACTAATTTATTCTCACTCTTAAGTGCCCCAAATAAAATCAAACTTTTAACTACTTAGTTTCGGATCTGATCGCACACTAAAACGTTTGGACCTAAAAACCATACTTAGACTCCAAATCTGAGGCTCTCCATTGGGAGATTTTTAATAGACACATAGAGCTAAACTCTTCTAGGTTGGTTAAGCCTAATTAAAATTTTAAGTAGAGTTTTACACCTCGTAATCTGACTTAAATCTGACCCGTATTTACTGATTTGACAACCTTTCTCGTAACCAACAATTGAATGACTTCCCGACCTTAAAAACTTTCGAGGCCGGATGTTCTGGAAACTAGACTCTCTGAGCTACATTATAGACACCGGAAACTTGACAAAAGCTATTACCATCATGGAGATAATCACTCGTAAACACAGCCCTAAATTCTGCTCATCCTAAATTAAGTTTTTATCGCAAATCTAACCTAACCAATTGCATGATCATGACCCTAATCAAACCCTAATCATTCTAACATCATTAGATATCATTAATATTCTGAATTTTTAAGAACCCTAGATCCATCATAAATTAATTGTTACATATATATGTTTTTTTAAAAGAGTTAAACAAGGAAAAGATCAATACCTAGCGTTCTTACTCGATCCTACACGATCTAGCTCACAAAATCTTGGATCAAAATTTTCTCTTCTTGTTTTCTTGGGGCTGAGGTCGACACACACACAAGGAGGAGAAGGAGGCCAAAAAAAATAATGAGTTAGGGTTTTTATTATCTACAGGTTTTACCAATTTTAATCCAACTCAAAAACCTTTTTTTTCTTTTCTTTTGGGCCGGCCTAAACCCCCACTTATATATTTTTTTTCTTTTTATTATTATTTATATTATTACATATATTACCTTAAGTTTTTATAAAAAACTAAGCTAATTTGATTAAACCTTTTTACTTAATCGCTACTACTAAACTTTCTAAATATAACTTTCATCTCACCAAACCACTTTCTATTTTTAGAAAGTTTGCTACAAACTTCTATATTTCACTCACTTATTTCATTTCTAAAATGCCACATTTCCCATATACGCTTAACACATAATTATACAACTATTGACGTAGCAATGCATGCAACACGTCTTTCATTTCCATTATCACCACATGTGAACAAATGGAATACTTAACACCAAACTCAAACACACTCAAAATGAGATGCCCATTCACCTCAAAATGATATCAAGCACATAATTAACTCACTTAGCCCACATAAAATCACATAGCACAACACTTAAACACATAAATTGAACTCTTAGCCAATTCTAAAGGTATAACTGACCTGCTCAAATCACGGTTGTCACATTATCCCCTCCTTAGGGGAATCTCGTCCTGAGATTTAATTAGCCGATTCAACATCATGATCAACAAATAACTGAGGGTACTTAGACTTCATATGATCTTCGCGCTCCCAAGTAAACTCGGAACCACGCTTTGAATTCCAACGAACTTTCACAAGTGCTATCTTACTACGCTTCAATTTCTTAATCTCACGGTCCATAATCTCTACGGGTTCTTCAACAAAACGTAAAGTCTTGTCTATTTTGATTTCATTCAGAGGCACATGCAAATTAGCATCCGCCAAACACTTCTTCAAATTTGACACATGGAATGTGTCATGCACACTACTCAACTCCTCGGGCAATCTTAACCGATAAGCTACAGGGCCGATTCTTTCAAGGATCTCGAATGGTCCTACATACCTCGGTGCTAACTTGCCTCTCTTTCCAAATCGAATCACGCCTTTCCATGGCGACACCTTTAATAACACACGATCTCCTACCTCGAACTCCAACGGTTTACGCCTATTATCAGCATAGCTCTTTTGACGATCTCTTGCCGCTTTGAGTTTCTCTTTAATCAACACTACCTTATCAGTTGTTTCCTGAACCAGTTCGGGTCCAATCAAGCTACTTTCACCAATTTCCGCCCATAAAACAGGCGACCTACATTTTCTTCCATACAATGCTTCAAATGGAGCACACCGAATACTCGAATGATAACTATTGTTGTAGGAGAATTCCGCTAGCGGTAGGTGAACATCCCAATTACCACCAAAGTCAATAACACAAGCCCTTAACATATCCTCCAAAGTCTGAATCGTGCGCTCACTTTGTCCATCAGTTTGAGGATGATACGCTGTACTCATATCTAATCGCGTCCCTAAAGCTCTTTGCACTGTTTGCCAGCAACGTGATGTAAACCGTCCATCTCGATCTGAAATAATCGACACAGGAATTCTGTGTCGTGCGACGATCTCATCAATGTACAACTTTGCCAATCTCTCGGTGCTATAATCTTCTCTCATCGCCAGAAAATGAGCCGACTTGGTCAGCCTGTCGACTATTACCCAAATCGTGTCATGCCCACTCTTCGTCTTAGGTAACTTGGTGATAAAATCCATAGTGATCTTATCCCACTTCCATTCGGGTATCTTAGGTTGTTGCAATAAACCGGAAGGCCTTTGATGCTCAGCCTTTACTTTAGAACAGGTCAAACATAGGCTAACATAAGTAGCAATATCCCTTTTCATTCTCGGCCACCAGTACATATCTCGAAGATCATAGTACATCTTATCCGCTCTTGGATGTACATAGTACTTAGTCTTATGAGCTTCGTCCATAATTCTCTTGCTTGAACGCCTCACTTTGGACTGCCAGTATCATTCCTCTTACTCGTCTTGATTTCACTCTCTCCTTTCTGCTCAATGCATCACCCACTACATTCGCTTTATCGGGGTATCACACAAATCATTCTTTAAAGTCTGAAAAGCCTCTTTTTGTTCTACGCTCCACTCATACTTCTGATTCCTCTCAGTTAGGGAAGTAAGGGGCCCAACACTATAAAAAAATCACAGGAACGTCGATAATAACACTCTCCCAATCTAAAGAATAATCATCCAATTTCATCACTGCTCACTCTTACTACTGCTCGGTCTACGTGATTACGTTATGTTGACCACTGACCAAGAAAATGCCCTTTCTTCTAACCAAAAACTCACACTTAGAAAACTTAGAGCATACAGCTACTCCTTCCTCAGTGACTCCAACCACTAACTTCAAATAACTTCAAGTTCCTCCTTCGACTTTGATAGGCCAAATGTCATCAGTGAATATCGATGACAAACCAACCAAGTATGGTTTGCAAACCCGGTTCATTAAGTCCATGAAAACCGTTGGTGCATTGGTTAACCCAAAAGGCATAACCGTAGACTCAAATGTCTGTATCTCGTTCGATATCGGCCTTTGGAATGCATCACTCATGCACATCGTACTGATGAAATCCTGACAACGAAAATATAACTTTAAGAAAGGACCCGCTCCTTGTAACTGATCATACAGCTCCATCAATCCTAGGGAGTGGATAACATTTTTTTTAAGCAGTTAATTTGTTCAACTCCCTATGATCAATACACATGCAAAAAGAACCACCCTTCTTCCTCATGAATAAAACGAGTGCTCCCCACGGAGTATGACTAGGTCTTATGAAACCCTTGTCTTCCCAACACTAAAGTTGTTCAGACAATTCTTGCATTCCGAGGTGCCAAATGAAAGGAGAACTTCGACCGGGGGCGTCGCTCAAAGGAAACTAAGTCTATACGGAAACTCAACTTGGGGGGTCGCTGCGAGGTCATCGACAAATCTTCCGAAAACACATCAATAAAATCACACTACGGGTATATCACTTATCCTAGGTTCATCTACCTCTTATTCGTTACATGGGGGGGGCTATTGGTGCTTCCTCCAAATGTACGGTTACCCATGAACTTGAAGTATCTCATCACCTTCTAACGGTATTCTAACCACCTTCTCATAACATACTATCACAACTTCCTCATGGACAACCAGTCCTTTCCCACAATCACATCAAAGCTCCCACGAACTCAACAGTATTAACTGAACTCCAAAGGTGAACGAAAATCAAATAGGATAACAACCGATTACGAGTCTAAGGCTAGATTCACATAGGAGGTTCCACATATGCACTTAGACGTGGATTTAATGACATAAGAATTTTGAGAAAGAAAGGGAAACTATAAAAATGTACCGAGTGAAAATGCAAACGAAAGAAAATCAACAGTCGTATAGAAAAAAATCAATACCAAAAGACGGGAAATTCTTGTACCAATTATCGATTACTCAACGACCATAATTAAATAATGTTTTTATAAAATTCAATTTAAAATTAAGAAGTTACATTAATATAAAAATCATTTTTAAAGAATAAATAAAATTGTTTTAAATGTATCTTATAAAATTCATTCGGTTGTCAAAAAAATCTAGAGACTGTTATCTTAGATATGGTGAATCGTACCTACCCCTAAGAATCACTTAAAACCTGCTTTATAATAAAATAAAAATCATTTACAGATCAATTTATACACAATTTTCACAAACCCCAACACAATACTTCCCAAAGTGTTTTTTTAATTAGACAGCAATTATAAAATATACACAATTATAAATGATGTTTACCAACAAAAGGACAGACCCATAATACCAAAAGATCATAAAACCACCGTACAACTCTAACACAATTCTATTGTTTGAAAATGAAAAAAAAATCCCAGGAACCAAATACTCAAAATAGAATCAAAACGAACTCATACAGGACAATCCATGCAAGACCGTTAACGTACACAAAAGAAAACTACGGTCCTTATCCATATAACGATGACAAACGAAAACCCTAAAAGCATCGATACTAACACGTCGCCCAATGTTACGAAACCAAGGGAATATATAATCAAGGGAGTAAAATAAACACTCATAGGTTAGAACAATTAGTGCTTAAAAGAAACGTTTGATACTCATACGAGTAATCAATGCAACAAAAGAACTAACGAAACGCGCCTATATCCGAAAGAGCAGATCCAAACAACCAATATACATCAAGACGTAGAATGGGGAAAATCAGGTATCCTTACTAACAAAGTACGATGAAGGGATGCTAAGCTTAGACTTAGGAAATCCGAACAAACAACCTAGCAAACGAGCAACCTCTATAATAGCAATACTAGGTATCCGTAATTACTAGATAGAAGGGCAAACCTACTATCTATACAACTTAACTCAACATATCCTCCAATTAGGGTAAGAGAAAAAATTCTCTACCCATACCACCATCTTTATCATGAATACACATATCAAAAAGGAAAACATATTACACTACCACCTTACAACCAAAACAAAATAAATTCAAGAACCGATGGACCACAAGGAAAATAACGTGTGTGATGCCTTTATAATTATGTTGGCCACCATAATTATAAGTGTATCCTTTCACACGTGTACTTACTTCCAAGATTACCCATTTCAATCATAATTCACATATGAGCACATATACCACATTGCACATCTTAGACCACTCTAACTTAACACATAAAGTATGCTACATCAATTAACTACTTACTTATATCAAAATAAAATCAAAACAACATAAAGGAATGAAAATCTCGCAACAACTCCCAAAATACGAAATATCCAAAAGAAATAATCAATAACAACATGACGAGGTAAAGGACGGGATAAACTTATGTTGGGCCTCGCTTGGGTTTAACTTTGCCTCTGCAAGAATCACCCGACTCTGCGGGTCCAGCCCTACTACGTACATCCAACAAACGATCAACTATCCTATCTCCTTCGGTTCCACAAGATGCTCCTCTTATGGATCCTTATAACGCTTAAGTCCAGTTGAGAAAACGGTTCCCCAACGAGACTTCTTACGGGTGAGGGAAAAACATAGCTAAAATACTAAGAAAGTAATACATATCATACTAGATAGTAGGCAAAATAACTCAATGACAACTTAGCAAAATACGAGATATATAAGCTATGCAAAAATAGAGGGGAAGCATAGCAGTTATAACATCAAACACTTAATCCCTAAATGCATCTACATGAAGGACACCTAGGTTATAGTCTAGGCTCAACCACCTACTTCTCTATAACCAAAGGCTTTGATACCAATTTGTTACACCCCGCCGAGGCGGAAACACGAGGCGTAACGAGAATGGATATCATCACAACACAATGGCGTCTAACAGAGAGAACTAAAATGCAATAAATAAACCAACCATAGACACAAAGTGTCATAAAAATATCCAAAACAACATGTTAAAACAAAAGGCGTCTTATATTGATGAGAAGGGGGTCCTCGCCAATATCCAGACATGCAACGTCCAAAACAACCTAAACAAATCAATCCAAATCATTGAAATCAAATGCATGACATAAATCTAGGAGGTTGAACTCCGCATGCAGCCTATGGTCTCTCTAGCCAATTCTTCTAGTCTTAACATCCGCTTGATGCTCACCTGAAATGGATGCTTAAAAACATCAACACAAAGGTTGGTGAGAGTCATAGGTACGACACAAAATCCAATCTTTAAAATAAATTACTGTGATTAATCAAACATGGCAGGACAATTAAGCTAGTTACTATACAAGCTAACATGCAATCATACCAAACAACCATCATTAGGACGGAACATAACCACGATCCATATCATACAGTCATGGGTAACTCTGTTGCCCTCCGATCGAAACACACATAAATAAGTAGAAGCACTACCCTCCAACTGGAACACACAGAAATATAATGGGTAGCATCGCTACCCTCCAATTAGAACACATAGAAACTTCACCACATGTAGCACATAGCATATAATAACCACTTAAATGCCCATGCACTGAAACAAATCACATAATCACAGTAACTTAAAAACATATCCACAATACTTGCATCATTTTCACCCCAATAAAACATAAGAAAAGAGGGGTTATGAAACTCACCTGATGCTTAAGCAAATTCCAAATCCTTGTACGAAACTAAACAATCAAAACAAACATGCGTTACACGCTACTAAGCCAAAAGCTTAAGCATATGCAACAATCATATGATGGATGTCTAATGTGTTTAATTACCCTCATGGGTCACCCCGACACCATGCCCAACATTAACCAACATGTTTACATACAATTTTCTTGAAAACGCAGAATTTTAGTGTCACTGTACCATTTTCTAAACCACCCCTACTGACCTTTATAAATTTTTACCAAAAATTACAGGTTCAATATCATGAGTTTACTATCTCCATGATTTTTCCACTAATTTATTCTCACTCTTAAGTGCCCCAAATAAAATCAAACTTTTAACTACTCAGTTTCGGATCTGATCGCACACTAAAAAGTTTGGACCTAAAAACCATACTTAGACTCCAAATATGAGGCTCTCCTTTGGGGGATTTTTAATAGACACATAGAACTAAACTCCTGTAGGTTGGCTAAGCCTAATTCAAATTTTAAGTGGGGGTTTTACACCTCGTAATCTGACCTAAATCTGACCCCGTAATTTTACTGCTTGACAACCTTTCTCGTAACCAACAATTTGAATTGACTTCCCGACTTAGAAAACTTTCGAGCCGGATGTTTTCTAAGAAACAGACTCTCAGAGCAACATATAGAACACCATCGGAAACTTGACAAAAGCTATTACCATCATGGAGATAATCACTCGTAAACACAGCCCTAAATTCTGCTCATCCTAAATTAAGTTTTTATCGCAAATCTAACCTAACCAATTGCATGATCATGACCCTAATCAAACCCTAATCATTCTAACATCATTAGATATCATTAATATTCTGAATTTTTAAGAACCCTAGATCCATCATAAATTAATTGTTACATATATATGTTTTTTTAAAAGAGTTAAACAAGGAAAAGATCAATACCTATCGTTCTTACTCGATCCTACACGATCTAGCTCACAAAATCTTAGATCAAAATTTTCTCTTCTTGTTTTCTTGGGACTGAGGTCGACACATACACAAGGAGGAGAAGGAGGCAAAAAAATGAGTTAGGGTTTTTATTTTCTACAGGTTTTGTTAAAGCCTACAAGTTCTAATCCAACTCAAAAACCCTTTTTTTTTTCTTTTGGGCCGGCCTAAACCCCCACTTATATTTTTTTTTTATTTTTTTTATTTTTATTATTATTTATATTATTACATATATTACCTTAAGTTTTTATAAAAAACTAAGCTAATTTGATTAAACCTTTTTACTTAATCGCTACTACTAAACTTTCTATATATAACTTTTATCTCACCAAACCACTTTCTATTTTTAGAAAGTTTGCTACAAACTTCTATATTTCACTCACTTATTTCATATCTAAAATGCCACATTTCTCATATACGCTTAACACATAATTATACAACTATTGACGTAGCAATGCATGCAACACGTCTTTCATTTCCATTATCACCACATGTGAACAAATGGAATACTTAACACCAAACTCAAACACACTCAAAATGAGATGTTCATTCACCTTAAAATGATATCAAGCACATAATTAACTCACTTAGCCCACATAAAATCACATAGCACAACACTTAAACACATAAATTGAACTCTTAGCCAATTCTAAAGGTATAACTGACCTGCTCAAATCACAGTTGTCACAGATAGTGGATGCTCTAGGCACATGACAGGCAACATGTCCTATCTCTCAGACTTTAAGGAATTTGATGGAGGATATGTTACCTATAGGGGAGGAGCCAGAGGAGGAAGAATTACTGGTAAAGGAACTCTTAAAACCGGTAAGCTTGATTTTGAGGATGTGTACTTTGTCAAGGAGTTATAGTTTAACCTTTTTAGTATCTCACATATGTGTGACAAAAAGAACGGTGTTCTTTTTACTGACACTACATGTTTTGTTCTGTCTCCTGATTTTAAGTTACCTGATGAAAGTCAAGTTTTACTTAAAGTTCCTAAAAAGAACAACATATACAGTGTTGATATGAAAAATATTGTTCCTAAAGAGAGATTAACCTGTCTTGTTGCAAAGGACACACTTGATGAATCAATGCTATGTCATAGGAGGCTTGGTCATGTAAACTTTAAAACTATAAATAAACTGGTTAAGGATAATCTTGTGAGGGGATTACCTGCAAAACGTTTTGAAAATGACCAAACTTGTGTTGCTTGCCTTAAGGGAAAGCAACACAAAGACTCTTGTAAGTCCAAGATCCAGAACTCTATTACTTAGCCTTTATTCATCTTGCATATGGACTTCTTTGGTCTAACTTTTGTGAGCAGCTTAATGAATAAGAAATGTTGTCTTGTGGTCATTGATGATTATAGCAGATTCACTTGGGTTTTCTTTTTAGCCTCTAAGGATGAGACTAGTGGCATCCTTAAGAACTTTATAACTAAGATAGAAAATCTAGTTGATAAGAAAGTAAAAATAATCAGATGTGACAATGGGACATAGTTTAAGAATAGAGTTATGAATGAGTTTTGTAAAAAGAAAGGCATTAAGAGAGAATTTAGTGTAGCTAGAACTCCTTAGCAAAATGGTGTTACTAAAAGGAGAAATAGGACACTAATTGAGGCTGCTAGAACCATGTTAGTTGACTCTAAGTTACCTACTACATTTTGGGCTGAAGCAGTTAATACTGCTTGCTATGTACATAATAGGGTAATTATAGTTAAGCCTCATAACAAGACCCCTTATGAATTGTTTAGAGGTAGAACTCCTGCTCTAAGCTTCATGAGACCATTTGGGTGTCATGTTACCATCCTTAATACCTTAGATCATCTTGTCAAGTTTGATGGAAAATCTGATGATGGTTTCTTTGTTAGGTACTCATTGACTAGTAAGGCTTTTAGAGTATACAACATTAGAACCAGGAAAGTAGAAGAAAACTTGCACATTAGATTCTTAGAGAATAAATCTTTTGTTATAGGTGATGGTCCAAAGTGGTTGTTTGATATTGATAGTCTAATAAAATCAATGAATTATGTGCTAGTAGTTGCAGGTACAAACTCTAATGATTTTGTAAGTTCAAAAGAAAGTAATGGTGCAGGTCACACTAGCAAGGAGACTGAATTTAGCCAAGACTACATTGTGATGCCACTATGGAAAGATGGTTTAATGTTTGATTCTTCTTCTAAGAATTCTAGTGATGATGAACCACAACCTTCTAGTAATGCAAAAAAGAAAGATGATGAAGGTGTAAGTAAAGCAAGTGGATTTAGTGATTAAGAGCAACCTGAGAGTAGTACTTCAAATATTAATACTGTTGGGCCAAGTATTAATATTGCTAGTGCAAATTTTAAAACTGGTAGTCTAAATATTAATACTGTTAGTCCAACAGTTATTACTACAAGGTCAAATCGCTCTCAAAATGTATCTGACATGTTTTCTTTAGGAAGAAGTGCTACACTTAAAGCCACACATGCTGATTTATTTGGTGATGAAACAGAAATAGATATGAGCAACCTTACTACCTCATATCAAGTTCCTACTACTCCAAATATAAGAATCCATAAAGATTATTCACTTGATCATGTGATTGGTGATATACAATCTGGTGTACAGATAAGGGGAGTGACAAAGAATACAAATGAACATGGGTTCATTAGTGCTGTTTAAAAAGGGAAAACTCATAAAGACCTTCATACTTGTCTGTTTGCTTGTTTCCTATCCCAAGAAGAACCAAAAAGAATTGCCAAAGCTCTAAGTGATCCAGCTTAGATAGAAGCAATGCAGGAGGAGCTTTTACAGTTTAAACTACAAAAGGTTTGGATACTAGTAGATTTGCCTAAAGGTAAGAGAGCTATTGGTACAAAATGGATATTCAGGAATAAGAAAGATGAAAGAGGCATAGTAACAAGGAACAAAGCATGGCTAGTTGCCAAGGGATATACTCAAAAAGAAGGTATAGATTATGATGAAGTTTTTACTCCTGTGGCTAGAATAGAGGCAATAAGGTTGTTCTTAGCTTATTCTTTATTTATGGGCTTTATGGTATATCAGATGGATGTAAAGAGTGCTTTCCTTTATGGTACAATTGAAGAGGAGGTATATGTGTGTCAACCTCCAGGATTTGAAGATCCTGACTATCCTGACAAAGTTTACAAGGTGGTGAAAGCACTATAAGGTTTGCATCAAGATCCAAGAGCCCGGTATGGAACCTTGGCCAAGTATTTATTGGATAATAGGTTTCAAAGAGGAAAGATAGATCAGACCTTATTTATCAAGAAGCAAAAAGGAGATATTTTGCTTGTACAGGTCTATGTTGATGACATTATCTTTGGCTTTACAAACAAGAAGTTGTGTACTGAATTTGAAAAACTGATGCATGACAAGTTTTAGATGAGTTCTATGGGAGAACTCAATTTCTTCTTACGTTTGCAAGTGAAGCAAAGAGAAGATGGGATATTTATCAGTCAGGATAAATATGTAGCTGAGATATTAAGAAAGTTTGGTTTCACAGATGTCATGACAGCTAGCACCCTAATGGATACAAAAAAGCCTTTGCTTAAGGACTTAGATAGTGATGATATTGATGTTCATCTCTACAGATCAATGATTGGATCATTAATGTATCTTACATCATCTAGACCAGACATTATGTTTGCAGTATGTGCATGTGCCAGATTCCAAGTTACACCTAAAGTTTCACACTCACATGCTGTGAAAAGGATTTTTATGTATCTAAAAGGCCAACCTAAACTGGGCCTTTGGTATCCTAGAAATTCTCCCTTTGATCTGGTGGCATATTCTGATAGTGACTATGCTGGAGAAAGCTTAGATAGGAAATCAACAACAGGAGGTTGTCAATTCCTAGGGTGCAGATTAATATCATGGCAGTGCAAAAAGCAAACTGTGGTTGCCACCGCCTCTACTGAAGCTGAATATGTGGCTGCTACTAGTTGTTGTGGGCAAGTACTCTAAATTCAGAATCAAATGCTGGATTATGGGTATAATTTTATGCACACCATGATTAATATTGACAATAACAGTACTATATGTATTGTTAAGAATCCTGTTTCACATACTAAAATAAAATACATTAAGATTAGATATCATTTTATAAGAGACTGCTATGATAAAAAGTTAATTTAAGTAGTTAAAATCCACACAGATCACAATTTTGCAGACTTACTTACAAAAGCTTTAGATGTTAGAAGGTTTTAGTACTTGGTTGCAAGTATTGGAATGCTAAATCATTAGAATTTTAATCTCTTAGTGTCTTTGTAATGTTTGTACAGGATTAGTACTGTTAGTTTTGTCAATTAGTACTGCTAAGTATAATTAGTACTGCTAGTTATACTTAAGACTGCTAGTTAAAACTGTTAGTCATAATTAAAACTGTTATGAAGAAAATTATATGGATTGTGTATTCTTGGTTTTAGACTAACATTTGCAGGCTAGGCATATTGAGTATCTGGTATTGAATTGAGGGGAGGCTAATAATGTCAACATACAGTCAAGAATGAATGAAAGGACATGTAACATCAAACAAAGGTATGTGATGTGTTAAGCACCTAGGCAAATTAAAAGAGGTCAGGATACAAAGATACCTCAGTCTAGTGGTCCCCATGAAAAGGTTGGTGATGAGGTTGTCCATAAGGAGTTGGGTGACAGAATGGAAAGGGCTGCCACTACTGCTTCTAGCTTAGAAGCAGAGCAGGACAGTGGTAACAACAATAGGACCCAATCCATGGCAACACTTCATGAGCCAAGTCCTTAGGGAATTGGTTCAGGTAGTGGTCCAGGTGCCAAGATACCAAATTAGGGGGTGTAGATGCTTAAACTAGGTTTGAGACTACATCTAAATAGTCTAATGATTCACCTCTCTCAAGAGATAACACACTTGGAAGTGGGGAGGAAAGTATGAAACTAATGGAATTAATGGAACATTGTACAAAACTATCTGAATTGGTGAGAAAAAGAAAAGAGAGATACAGTGAGCTAAAAAACAGAAAGAGAATTGTGTGATAAAAATAGAAAGAGTAAATTGGTGAGAAAAAGAAATGAGAGATTTAGTGAGCTGAAAAACAGAAAGAGAGATTGTGCGAATCCAAATTTATGGTGGCAATGCTTGTTGGAACAAAATTGGAGTTGATACTGCTAGGCTCTAATTAGTACTGGTGGGTGACCATTAGTACTGTTTGAGGCATAACAGAATTTCCTTAATTAAATATAGTCGTTGCAAAATTTCTGCCAACTACTAAGCCTATAGGTTTGACTAATTTGAAGAAGTCCTGATCTTTCTATAAAATCTTAGGCTTTCTTCAAGATAAGATCAAATTTCATTCAGTCAGTCAAATCAAAACCCTAAGTGCTCTCTACATAATCTTAATTAACTTTTCCAAACTCACACACTCTCATATACAAACAAATCCCAGAATCCTAATCTAACTTCTCTTCATCAAATGGCCAATTTGGATTTCTGCGACAAGCACAACATGGTTGCTTACTTAAAAAAGTCTGAAGGAAGTGAAGGTTTTCATCAGATAGTGGATTTTCTAAATACATGTCACATTAAGTATGCTCTCATTGAAAATCCCACTATCTATGTTTCTCTCATAGAATAGTTTTAGCAAGCTGCTTCTGCTAGTACACTTGATAATGGAGACATGGAAATCACTACAACAATAGATGGGAAAGTCAAGGTTGTTTCTAAGGCATCTATTAGAAGACATCTCAAGTTAGAAGATTCTGATGGTATTAACACTTTGCCTACTACAGAGATTTTTGAGCAACTTCCTCTAATAGGGTATGTGTCCAAACTTGATAAATTTAACTACTTGTTTCTTCCTAAAGGGACAATTCGTCCTCAGTGGAAATTTTTTTATTCATACCACCTTTCACAACTGTTTAAGTTCCAAGAAAACTGCTTGGAAGTAATTTAGTACAAAATAGCAACTGCTATCATATGCTTGGCTACAAACAGAACCTTAATTACTTCAAATCTAATTTCTATCGTGGTCACACTGAGTGAAAAACCTGGAAAGTAAATCTAAATTTTTGATGTATCCAAGATTTATACAAATCTTTTTGAACAAGCAAAAGAGACTGCTTCTACCTCACCAAAGAACCTATATTGCTCCTTCTCTTACCCAAAAACTGTTTAGCAATATGAATAGGGCTTCAAAGGGATATATTGGGGTGGATACTCCATTGTTTCAAACAATGCTTGTTCAGGGACATATATTACAGGGTGAAGGATCAGCAATCCCAGTTGAGTCCCATCACATACCCATCAGTGCTCCATCCACCTCACAACCACCAACTTCACCACCATCTATGCAAACAAACCATGTGGCAGAAGAGGCTGCTAACATGCCCCATGATTCACCTCTCCTAGAAGGTCACATACCTGGAAGTGATGAGGGCAGTATGACACTTAATGAATTAACGGTTCTATGTACATAATTGTCAATAAAAGTGGCAAGCTTGGAGGCCGATTTGAAGTCAACTAAAAAGGTATATGGTAATGCTTACACTAAGCTCATCATGAAAGTAAAGAAGTTGGAGCACAAAGTAAAGTCAAGCAAATCTAGAAGAAGAGCCAAAATTGTGATTTCTGATGATGAAGATTATCAAGAGGATCCTTCCAAACAAGGGAGGAAGATTGCTCAGATTGATGAAGATGAGGGAATTACTCTAGTACAGATGAGTGCACAGACTCAGGGGAGGCAAGAGTATGATTTGGAACCTGATTTTGAGTTTACTGCTCCTGAAGAAGATTATACTGCTGAGCCTGATATTAGTACTGCTAATGTACCAGTTAGTACTGTTGGTCCAGAAGTTAGTACTGCCAGCCCTGAAGTTAGAACTGCTGCTGAAAGTTTAGTATACATCAGAAGAAGTGCAACAAAGAGAAAAGATAAAGGCAAAGCTATTATGAAAGAAGCTGAACCTGTTCAGAAGAAGACAAAGTTGCAACTAGAGCAAGAAAGACTTGGGTTGGAAGAAGCTCTGAGATTGCAAGAACAACTTGATGAAGAAGAAAGGCAAAGGATAGCCAGAGTTCAAGAAAAAGCTAGAACTTTCAATACTGAAGAATGGATAACATTCAGGCTCAAATTGAAGCTGGTGAAGAGTTAGCACTTAGGCTACAAGCACAAGAAAGAAAATGATATTCTGAAGCTGACAAGTCAAGATTACTTGTAGAGATTATTAATGAAAGAAAGAGAAAATTTGCCCAACAAAGAGCTGAACAAAGAAGGAACAAGCCCATGAATCAAGCTCAACAAAGGACTTACATGTGTAACTATATCAAGCATATGGGAAGTCACACTCTACAACAATTGAAGAAACTTTCCTTTGATAAGATCAAGGAGTTATTTGAGATTACAATGAAGAGGGTAAATACTTTTACTCCAATGGAGAGTGATGATACAATTTCTAAAGTTGTAGTTGGAAGCTCAAAGAGAGATGTTGAACAAGAACTTAATCAAGAAACTACAAAAAGACAAAAGATAGGAAAAGGATCAGAACCAGCTGAAGAATCAAAAGATAAAGAATCAGATGAACTGTCTCAAGAACAACTACAATAGTTAATAATCATAGTTCCAGAAGAAGGGATGAATGTTGAAGCCCTACAAACCAAATACCCAATCATTGACTGGGAGGTTTACACTGAAGATTCAAGAAAATACTGGAAAATCATCAGAGTGGGTGATCATACAGAGGTATATCAATTCTTTGAAGATATGCTAAAGAATTTTGACAGAGATGATCTAGTGAAACTTTGGGATTTGGTTAGAGAAAGATTCAGTTCAACAGAACCTACTGATGACAAAGAAAGAGCATTATGGGTTGAATTGAAGAGGTTGTTTGAACCTGATACTGATGACCTTTTGGAACTTCAGAGATATATGCATGATCCATTAACATGGAGGTTATATGATACATGTGGTGTTCATCATGTGTCTACAGAGACAAGATTAGATATTTTCATGCTAGTTGAGAAAGATTATCCAATGACAAGAGGATTTCCAATGTTGATGTTGGTTAACAAGCTGCAAGTGGATCAACATTTAGAGATGGCAGATGAGCTTTTAAGGAAAGTCTTCATACTAGCAAACAGACCAAGGCATTAAAGTGTTTGAAAGAATCCTCTCAGATCCCAAAGTTTTAATTCAAAGAAACTTGATGATTTGGAGGTAAAATACAAGTTTAGGGGAGGATTGTTGGGAATTAAAAGTCTTTACACTTAGTACTGCCAAGAGTAAAAGTTTGTACTACTCAGATTATAACTACCAGTACTAACTGATTAGTACTGCTAGTGTAAAAGTTAGTACTGCTAGCACTAACTTAATATTGATGAAGAGAACTTAATACTGCTAAAGACTTAAGACTGCCAAAAGAAGATAATGATTGCATGAAGATAAAGACGTGTAAAGAGAAATGTATGGACTTATTCAAAGTGTATATCTTACAAAGCTAGAAAGATATGTATATGATTAGAATTATAAAAGATCTTGAGTATCTTCAAAGATTTGTAGTTATCTTGTAAAGGACTCCTTGGTGTATAAAATGAGACTATAGGTTATGGTTATTATATACACATATATTCATAGAGTTGCATGCATAGCTTCAAGGTTGAAAACCGTAGTACTAGACAAAGTACTAGTATTATTTAATATTGAAGCTTTTTGGTTATATCATTGTTCATTCAAGTTTACTGTTTCATTGATATTTCTTCTAAGTATTAAAGAGTATATTCTGCATACTCTTTAGTATTCATAAAGTTTCTACCATTGTTGTTTTGGATTTATCCAAAGTAACATAATCTTTACAAGCTAAAGAATAGATCTTGAGTTGGGATCAACATTCATCTATCTATCTTTCATTCAATCGAGTTGTAAGGGAAGTCTTGTATATGAGGGATCAAGACTAGATCATTAGGAATCTAGTTGGAGTTTGGTAAACTTCCAAGGGGAAGTTCTTTGGGATAATAGGTTAAGTCGAATCATGGGTTCTTAGGGGTGGCGTCCGAGGGCGGAATACCGTATGTAGTAACTCTTCTTTATAAGCGTTGATCTGTGTGCATATCGGTTAAGTTAAATGTAATACGGTTTATAGTTCACCATAAAGATTATACTAGGAATAGTATAGGTGTCGTGGATTCGCAACTGGATGTACAGAAGGACTAAACCCCCTTCCCGAACCACTATATATCGTGGTCTCTCTCTCTTCCTCTATCTACTTATCATTTTCATTACAAAGTAGATTAATACACTACTCGGTTCCTTCAAGACTTGAAGTTTTATAAACTTCAAAGAAGTCAAGAAAACTATATCCCCCCCTCTACGGTTATACATAGGCCTAATAATGCAACCTAGTTTTCTATAACCTTGGCTCTAGATACCAATCTGTCACACCTCTAAAATATCGTAGAGGAAAGGTAACCAGGGGCGCATGACTTCATAGCACATGAACACAAGATATAAAGAACGACCTCTAAACGAGTCGTTTAAAAATAAGATCATTTGATATATTTGAAACAAACCAAGTTTTCAACCAAGTACAATAAGAAGTTAAGATACAACATGATAAGTACTTTAAAAGACATCAAAATGATCCAAATTATGCAAGAAAAGACTTCATAGATGCGACTCCACAGGCTAGCGATGCAAATCAAGAACCTGAGAAATACATACTTAAAACGTCAACAATAATGTTGGTGAGTTTATAGGTTTAAGTAAATATAAGTATGGACCACAATATTTCAAGTGTATGACCATTGTAACACATGAAATGACATATAAGTAAAAATTATTACGATTGCACTAAACTCATGACACGGAAGCTACAACACAGTTTAAGTTGTTACAAGTAATTCCCGGTACGTGTCTAACCCAAGACCACCCGGAGTTTCCCAAAAGGTATACATCTGTTTGATCAATCCCCTTGGTCAAGTAAGCGCTACTTACCTGGACGGGGGTGTCAACCCCAATAGATCTATTTACAATAATCGTGCTTACACAAAGTAATTAACGGTTCATGATAGTGGGCATAAGTGGGTTAACGGTACTTGGGCTAATCCGTAACAGTTTATAAGTACTTGTGTCCATATGTAAAAGAAAGTAATGTATCTCACCCCAAGTGTTGCAAAACAAGTATAAATCATGTAAGAGTAGGGCTATGAAACTCACCTCAAGTAAACAACATAATCAGGAAAATAACGCAAGTGCTAAAGTAGCTCGCATCCTAACCGCAACCTAATTAAATAATAAGGCGCTTTAGGTTTACAATATGAGTGTACTAAATGCATATGAGTTTTATAATTATTTTCCACAACCTACTATGCTTGTGTCTAAGGTTTTCTAAGTTCGGCATATACTTTACAATCAAATTTACAAGTGTTTTCTATAAGAAAGTTAATAATATAGCTTGCTGGAATTAGGGTTTTCTCGACTTCATGAGACCGTATCTCACTCGTTTTCTACTAAAATAATATGTTTCAAAAGCAAAGATTGAAGGTTTTTTAGTTATCTTTCCAAAAATGTAAGCCCGTAAAGCGAATCAAATTTAAAGGGTCTAAATGGGTCTTAGAAAGCACAAAGGTTTTGCTGTTCGTAAGACAAATTATGTTGTTGAAATTGTTTTAGTCATAAATCACTCAATTTTTATCCTCTCGTCTCGATTTAACTCGTTGAGTTTAAGTTAAGGTCTTATCTACAAAAGTCTTGAAGGCTCAAAATGCCAAATGGTATGGGTGTAAGCACTAGTCAAATTTATATATGTATAGTATAAATCCCATGACAATTCTTCCCAATTACTTCTCAAACAAGAGAATTAAAAGGGTAAAATCTCACTTAAGAAAACACAATACGTATATTTTTAACCGGGAAGTATTTTCTTCTCGGGTCGTATCCCAACGAAGTCGTAAATTGAAATTCGGTAATAATTCGGATTCGAGTCAAGAATGGATAAAGGGTTTTTTTAATTTTGAATTACACTACGAATATAATAGCACAATTAAACTATAGAAAATATTAAAGAAACTAAAATCAATTAACTAGCACGAAATTTTAATACGCGAAAATTAAAAACGTGAGCTAAAACTGAAATTTAAAATCTAAAGCACTAATACTAACAAATTTTATACCTAAAAATCACAAAATTAAAAAGAAAATTTTAGGAAAAAGAATTAGAATTTTTTAACTATTTTTGAATTTTCTATGATTTTTTAAAGAAAAATGAATTACTAAAAATAAACTTTTTCTAAAAATTAACACTAAAAATCTATTTTTATTTTTCAAAAATACTAGAATGAAAAAGAAAATTATTACAAAAAGAATTAGATTTTTCCAACTATTTTTCTATTTTCTATGAATTTCTTAAGAAAAATAAATTACTAAAAATCTATTTAATTTCTAGAAAATACAAATTTAACTAAAAAAAATAAAGAAAAATGGTTTTTAACTACTTAAAATGTGCAGAAATCAAATGATACAAAAATGCCCAAATTTTATAAACCAATTGAACCCTAATTTTGCCAATTAAAACCTAAACCCTAATTTTATTAAAACTAATTTTGAAAATTTTAAATCTATTTTATTTAACTAAAAGAATAGGGTAG